>JAQGAF010000183.1:0-69655 GCA_034687865.1 Kryphioiulus occultus
TCAGCCCTCCCCCCCCCCCCCTTCATGATCATTTACCAATTGTTTTTTATATAAAAATTGGCCCCGAAATTATGAATATAAATCCCTAAAAGTAATAATGAATCAGGTGATATTTTTTTTTTTCATTTGTTTAATTTGAAATTTATTTAACAATCACAGCACGAAGTTCATAAAGATCTTGTTTGTGCTGGTCATCATTACATAATTATCTAGTTACTAAACACCGTATAACTTTTATAAAAAAAAATAGGTTTAACAGCAATTACAGTTAAAAACCACATGAACAGCTTAGTTTTGTAAGTATAATACCTAATTATTGAAAGTTGATTATTAAAGGGAAATTCATCATCATGGAAAATTCTTGAAATGAAATTTAGGCCATGGAAGTCATGGAAAAGTCATTAAATGAAATTCAGAACATGGAAGTCATGGAAAAGTCATGAAACTTACGTTAGGGTCATGCAATTTTTGCCTTTGATCGATTCACAATACAAAAGTTTGGGTTAAAATTCATTATTTGTCATGTCGCCTACGGCGATTTGTCCAATGATCATGTCCTCACTATGGTAGACAATGTTTCTGAAAATCACTAGTTAATTATTACACGAAAACTTGAACGACGTCATATTCTAAGAGGCATTGAAAATTGTTTGAAGTCATTGAAAAGTCGTGGAATTTGCAATATCAAATCCAGTAGACACCCTGTAATTAAAAATGACACCATAGGCGAAATATTTTTATGCAAAATTGCATGGGTGATGATGGACACAATATACATGGTTTTATAAAAAGCTCAAAAAAATCAATGCCGAGGTCATCATTCATCAACGTTTGGCTCCATTAGTGACAAAATACTCGAACGTCCCCAAATGATTTATTTAACTCTATTGTGATTTTTCTAAACTCTCAGACTTTCTCAAATTGTTTCTGTGAGCTGAAAACGAGGAAGGAACTCCAGAAGGGGGCAAGGTTGAAGAAGTTTAATATCCTTTTTTTGCTGATGTCTGTAATCAAAGACCCTGAAGGGGAGATTGATTAATCGTAATGACAAATCAGTGAGCTGACCGAAGACAGACATGCAGTAAGGGAGATTGAAAGAAAATGTCTTTCACCCTCACGGGACGTTTGGATTTTTTTCGGTTGGGTTGTTTTCCCCTTTGTGTTTTTTGTGGTTTCTTTTGAAATCCAGCAATTCTTGCCGTTTCTTAGGCGAATCCTTTATGTGCACAGGGTGGGGGTTGAGTGCCACTATTTTCCGTGAAATTCTTCCCTGCCGTTTACTTCATTGATTTGAAACGTGCCTGGGCCAATGCATTCCAGTTGCACTGAAAGGGGAAAACCCTGGTTGTCGTGCCAACCAGGTAATGTCACAATGACAACAACCGGATGGAAAGCATGTCCTCCACACAAACACGACTGCAATTGATTTCAAAGCAAAGAATGCAACCCCTGAAGACCTCAACCAATCCATATAGGGGTTCTTGAATAACTCTATAGATCCTCCATCTAACTACACTATGATACACTTTATTAATGTATATACATGTATATTGCTTAGTTAGCTAGTGTTTCCATTTTCGTGCAGAATAACTTTCTTGTATCATAAATTTGTCAAGGTGACAGACAAGTCCTAAAAGTCCTAAAAAGTACTAAAAGAAAGTCCTACATGTATTTTCTAAAAAGGTCCAAAAACGCCCTGTACATTATGTTGTCAGACGTCCTGTATACTAAATATTGACAGCCTTTAGCTTGGTACAAGTACAGTTTGATCCCACTTTTGCTGTTTTAATATTGTATTGTAAAATAAAGATAAATAAAGGTTAAATAAATATGAAATTGCATTCTAAAAAATGTTACTGTTTGAAGAAATCCTAAAATAATACTTAATTTGTCTCCAAATGTTCTAAAATAGTCCTTCATTTTTCTCGAAATAAGTCCTAAAAGGTCCCAAAGTTCAAACTTGGAATTTGTTTGCCACCCTGATATGTAGTTTTCAACTGGCCAGTGCGTTATCATCAGCACAAATTGAGTTAATAATCTTTTAGTAGTGTTAAATTTGAATGGCGAAAAAGCATATGCGATAATACAGTACATGTGTATTATTAGTGCTGTTCATTCTTGCAAATTCGTGCTTACCACTATATATTTACCAGCTGCTTTATAAGAACGTTTAACACAGGCGCAAAAATAAATTATATGTAATGTGTGTCAAACACCGGAAATCAATCCTTATTGAAACATTCCACCTGCCCGATGTCCCAATTTGCAAAATGCACCTGAAACGAAAATTGGAAAGTGTTTCATTCACTCCTGGGACCCGTATTGATTATATGGCTCATACCGATTTGATTTACCACTTGAATTGATTGCAAAATTGTTTTTTTTTGTTGGTAAGAATCGACGTATAGTTTCGTTCAATAATATTTTAAGCGTATTTTCACTTATGACAAGACTGTCCACATCGAATGATTGAAATGCCTGAGCGTGAATAGGCTATGTGTGTATACATGTAGGTGATGCTTATGGAATAACTTTCCAATGTGAAGGCTTGTTTATTCAAAGCGGTAACATTGTCTGGAAGAGGTGGTATTATTTAAGTAAAATAAATTTCCCAAATAAAGAAATATATGTGCCAAATATGTCGATGGCTGTTAATGGAAATACCTTTATGTTTGTGCAATATAATCCCAAATTCAATTGAATGGCTTAACTGTCTAAGGCTAACGCATCGAATACTGTACGTGTGAACACGTGATTGTATTAAAAGTATTTCACTGTTTATATTATCGCTGCCAAATCGTCTACCGTTAAATTCGGCATTTTTATTTCTGGCCGAAGTAGATCACCTCGAACCGCACTTAATACTCATTATAAGTCGACTTGAATTGGGACTTGAGCTTTCCCAATTTCAATAATGTTCATGCAACTCATATTGAATATCTGAAATCCTTCTCGGTGTGCTATATATTTGTGACCCCTAAAATGGGTGTTTTGGTTTTTTTTCTTCTTTAACTCAGATTTCACACAATAAACTCATACATGTATAGGCCGATGCTGAATGGAGAAGTCCAAATAAATAAACCCCACCGAATGATTGAATGGAATCCAGATAAATGTGCACAAGCATAAATTAGTGGTCGACGTGCCTTTGAAATGGCAATAATCCAATATCATATTTTGTAATTTGGTTTATCTGGTTTCGGCATTGCCTTGACATGTTTTCTTTATGCATTGTTCGAAGGTGTGAATTGGATTTAGGATTGTAGATCAATTGTAGAAACGACATTTGCAAACCGTAAGCTACAGACAATAATATATGTTGTTGTCACTCATATTTATGTATGAAAACACCAATGCCTACTGTCTAACACTTTCCCAACGCATTTTATTATGTGTTTTTTTTTTCAGTTATAGGTTACAAATAGTTTCACTTACGTAGCCATTTTTTTACTCGGTGAAGGTCGAAGAGCTGTTTAACTCAATTGTGATATCTAATTATACGCTTAACCACACGAGGATTATGTTGTTTTAATTATACGATTTTGCAATATATGCTTTGATAAGACGTATACAATAGCCTCTAATTAGGAATAATTTTAGTTGTCATCAAAAATGACATCATTTATTCCAATATACAAACTGCAAAATATAAAAGCTTCTTGGCAGATTTTAATAACTGCTCTCTTTGAACGCGAATAGGAGAATTTGTACAAGTCAATGATGGTTGTTGTATTCCAAAATCTAATCACTCAAAGGGGGGCCTCCTATTTAAAATTAATAAAAAAAATCTTGTAAAAAAACAAGGGTTTAGTTACGCGTATACGGTATGTACGGTCTACGTTTTTCCATTTGAACATATTTGAATTATGTTTAATAATTTATGCACGGCGGGACCTCATGAATTAATGCATTTGAGAAAGTAACCGGTTAATAAATCATTAAACATTTTTAATTACATTATGTACTGTAACTCGTGGAAATAATTGCACGAGTAAGCTTGGTTTGTCTAACCCCTTAATTGCTTATTTTTTGTTTTGAAATCCTTTGCCTTTACACAATTCCACAGTTATCTGTCTTCTAGTCAACAAAAAACAAGAATTTTGGACATTAATTTTTGAGTTCAAGAAGCTGGAATGTTGCAAACCTAAAGAGAATGGTTGATTTCTGGCCCTTTATATTGGACTCTTTTAAATAACATGTAGTTTGGATTCATGTAGTTTTGGCTTGCCATAACAAAATGACAAACCAAAACTCATGCAAAAAATAAAAAGTCCTTTGACTGCTCGCGTAATACTGTATTATTCGAGGGTAAACACTTGTAATAATGGAGTTTAGAATAAAGCTCTCGTAATAATTGACCTAGCGAATAAGTCAAATTATGGTCTTTCTCTAGAACTGCGTGGATTCCTACATGTATTTGAATGAATTTATTTTTTTTTGTTTTAGAAAAAACAAAATACACGTGAAAAGAATTTTTGATATGCACCTTCTAAGTTTGTCCCATGGCCTTGTTTGTCCAACATCTGTTGTCCACGTCAGAAAACTTGACAAAGCACTTTTTGTCCAACGAAAAAATTCTTTAATGAAGAACTGACTGTTATCAGCTGTGAAAATGCCTCCTTATACGTCTGGAGGAATGTTTAAATTCCTGTATTTTTTAGAAACATTACCAAATGGCAAATTTCACAAATACGTCCATGTAGTATATATTTTCCCAGACTTTTCCAGGTTTTGAAATGAAATTCCCTGACCACTGAAAATGCAAAACTAAATAGAAGTATATTAGAAGTGCATATTAGAAGGTAGTTAGCTTGCGAGTAACCATTAGTCATGACACTTGGAACAGTTTTCATTTCATAACATATCGACATAATTGAAATGTTTACGCTATTTTGTAAAAGCTCGACATGGAAGACATCATGCAGTACGTTTCAGGTTAAGGGTAGACTCCTCAACTCTGCCCGCTACATCGGCATCATACTGCCAGTTTACTACTTGTCAACTGCTGCATATGAATATACTGTACATGTAGTTAAAAATTGGCTAGGATTCTTCAGGTTATGAATTAGTCTTATCATAGCTATGGTCTTATTGTCACTACAAGGTTCCCACAAAGATGACATTTACATTTTCAACGTCCCTGACTTTTCCCAGACTTTTCCAGGTTTTGAAATGAAATTCCCTGACCACCCTGATCACTGAAAATGCAAAACTACAATGTATGACATGTTCTCTCGTGCGCGCAAATAGGCCAACGTTAAAATCCTCAAACCAACCAACCAACCATGACATATGCCAGTGTATTGAATGCTATACACGTAAGCCTATATAGTAATTAGAACCTAAATCTTCAAACAGAGACAGCACATTTAGATAAGTATTCTAGTGACTGGTAATTTCATTAGTTTCCACGAAATTGCTTGTCAATTTGTCATCCCTTGTATTTTGCGTTAACTAATAACTAGCTCTCTATAATGTATTATTAATTCGTTGAATTTCTCTGACTTTTCTAGACCGTTTCAATTTCCCTGACTTAGTTTTCCAGGTTTGGGGGAACTCTGCAGTATTTAATGTTTTAAGTTATAAATTCCTCTTACAGTAATTTAAAAAAACGTACACCAGAGGGAAGAGTGAAAAGCCCACTTGTAATCTGACACGTACATGTACTATACAGCACGGTAGATGGGGCTGGAAACTGAACCAAATTTCGCGAGCTACACATCCTCAATTCTGAGTTGGAATTAAGGCAATTTCATACTGTAATTTATTAAAAATATGGCCACGCGATGGCGTTAATTTTTCAATTCGCAATGTTGTAGGAACGCCATCACGGGCGATTTTAATTTACTCCGTAATTTGCCTTGCACGGTAATTTAACTTGACAAACGACGCCGTTTCTTATCCTCTGTTCTCCCGGCTTTATTTATGGCGTATTACGAAGAAAGAGGGGGGATTACTCGTCATCTTAGCAAGCTTAGGCCTACTTCAGCTCCATGGTCATTTCAGTACCCCCTTGCACCCGTGCCCCCAAGCGGCAAAATTTACGCGTGGCTTCGAACGTCGGGTGTCACATGTGGACGTTTATCGCTGCTGGTAATCCAGTGCCTGTTGTTGGCAGCAAACTCTTTTTTTCTTCTTTTTCTTCTGCTTATGTCGGTGGGCACAACCTACTTACCTGGGCTCCCTTTCGTACCTTCCACTCCCTCAGCTTGAACTTCTAGAGCCCCCTCGTACTCTCCAACGCTGGCCAGCCAGCAAAAAGTCAATCTTGGCTCGGAATTTACTAAGGCAGAGTTCGTTTTACCTGTGCCTCGCGTCTGGTACTCTGGATGGCCAAATGTGCGCGTTTTGGTGTGCCTACCAGGAGAATACATGTACATTATGCACCGATGATACCCAGGATTTCGATGTCCAGCTAACACTTTCTCGTCCACCATGCTAACGTCTCCGCTGCAATCAAGATGTTCTGGTCAGCCTTACCGTCCACCTGACCGAGCCAGGTAAGCTCACGTGCCGCTTCGTGTTGCACCTCTTCGGGGAGCGCTTGGCCTGACCGGGACTTTAGGAACTTGATATAATGCAAACATTAACTTCATCAAATTCGTTTAATGTGGGAAAAATGCGAAGATTCAGTCTCTCCTTGCCGACCTTGCCGGCTGGTCAATTTAAAATTTAAAAGGGTCGGCTTTTTTGTTTTTTGCTGTGGTGCAGTTGTGGCGTTCTGGTCGCAAACCGGTTGCGTCGGTCTTGAAATTTGAAAGTGAAGCAGACTTGGGGGATGCAACACGTACGTACCGGTGTGTTGTTGGACTTGGTTCTCTTTGTTTTCTTTTTGGCAGTGTTAATGTTGTGTTTGTAAGCTGTTCACCTCTGTCCTAGCTGCTCGCAAAACGGCATTACCTGTAAGACTGAGAAGCACAGGTGAATACATGTAGTTACATAGGTTCTTTAGCATGACATTTTGATTTATAGGCCTACTACGATAATTTTTTAAAACAAGAAAATCAATGAAAATTAAGTTCTTCCAGTTATTCAGCATTACGTACTTTAGTAACAGATTGACAGAAATATCGTCTATTTGCTAATAATTGTTTTCTTCGCCATTTAGTTCGTTCCGATTTCAATTACAATTTCTAGGAAAGCGTTAAATCGAACGCACGGTTGTCATGGATACGTCGCACGACAGAAAAAAGAACGACACCTGGAAAGTGTAATTGAAATCGGAACCAAGTGAATCGTGAATAAAAAATTATCAACAAAAATAGATGCTATTTCTGTCAATCGTGTACTCAAGTACGTACTGCTGAATACCTGGTATAAGGTTATTTTTATTTTCGTGTTTTAAAAACGCGGAATAAAAGAATATTTAACATGACGAAAACATGAATGGTTTAGCGTGGCCGAATTATTAATGTATCTTGGGAAAGGAATTTTTCGTTGAATGAAATGTGCCTTTGAGGACCCTCCATTTTGAGGTACAGTAGGTTGTTTCCCCTACCTGGCCCCTCGGATTCATAATTGTCACCAAAAAACCGTTGGCACTTGTTGAATGGACGTCTTTCAATACGTATAGAATAGCCGTGGCTGCATATGCCGTGTCGTATCCCAAGTAAGACGACCATTAGCAGGTAAATTACCTATGGCAGCGCATTATAACCTTTTAGGTTTTCATTATCAATCTGTAACGTTAACAGTGATGATTCTCCATATCTTGTTTAGTAAAGTTAAGTTTGAGGTTTCAAGACATTTAAAATGGGCGTATTTGTATGTGATCGCATTGTATGATTCATATCTCCCATTAATGTTATACTGCACAAAAAAGCAAGCTTAGTTATAGCTGAACAAAACAAAAAATAATGGTTCTAAACCGTGATATTCTCGTTGAAGTCCACTGGAGGCTTGAAGGTTGATTTGCACCCCTTACTTAGCCTTCCATCTCTCGTTTACCCTTTAAAAATGCTGCTTTAATATTTAAAACACGAGAGTAGGTTGCATGTAGTTATCGGGTACATGCTCATTCAAATTTTAGGTTAGAAAATTATTACTTCGTACACAAATTATTTTTTCCTGAATAATTGGGGCGAAAATCACTCGGCTTATAGTTTATCACTGGTTTTCTGTTGCGTGGACTACACGATTATTTTATAAATTTAGTCAGTGCGCATTGTATCCACTCAATATTTGGCTGATAACCGATTCGATATCATTCTGTGCTTATTTGCAGTGTCCAGGTGATCATTCCAAACAATGAGGATGTTTGAAAGTTATACATTGCTAGCACAGCCTGTTTATTAGATTCAGATTTTCGTATCGATTGGTAAACTGCTTTTATCGCCTGTGACTCACCTGCTGTAATGATAACCGATTATGAGACGTCGTGATGGCAGGCGTATCTGCAATCTTTCAAAAACTGCATTTAAAAGGGGTTTCTTATTTTTTATCGGGCTAACAATGAATGACATCCGTTTAACTGGGTTTTCAGTTTACATTTCTGGTTATCGAAGTTCATGGTGGTAAATAAGAAACGACATTTATGAGGAGTATGTAGTGCATGTGTGTATTCTTCAGATGCACAGTTGACGAGTGTATCGGTTTCCAAACGGACATGGCTGTGAAAGCAGTGAAATCTTTCGGTTTTTTTTGTCTTTGAAAATACAGGTTACTTGTGTGAATTTTCCATGGTGCAAATATAAGTGGATGTAGCCTGCTGCATCATGTTCTTTTACCAACGTTAATGTGAGCCAGTTTCCAGGAAAGTCACTGATCCGTAACAGATCAGAGTCATCGTGAAAAGGTGTTAAGTCTTGTAAAATCGGGTATACTGTATATAGTGAAAGTTTATTTAAAAATCTTGAAAATCAAGTTTTATTTTTTGACCAATAGACTGCAGGCCTACCTACAGTACCAGGTATGCCATAGCATATCGAAAGCATAAACGGTCTCTATTTTTATATATTTTTATGTATGTTGCTACTGACTATGAACGCGTATTTTATTCTTGATGAATATCGCAATTTGTGAGAATTAGCAATATATATATAGGGGAACCTGCGCAAAGTTGGTTACAGCAACGTTAAAAATGCAAATACTGTAATCATGAATTCCAATTTAATATAACACAATTAGTTTTTTTCTCTGTTGTACAACTTGTTATATAACACCCACTCGATTACTTGGGTCATCAATACTAAAATATGTTAAATAACATTATTTCTTCTCATTTTCAAACAAGTTGTATAACTTTGCAATACACACACGCGTTTCGTTAAATAGTGTTAGCGCACCTTAAAACTCAAATGTTTCTGACAACTGAAAACATCGATCGTAACCAATATTGTCGTGTTCTTCATGGACACCTACTTTCATAAAGTCTTGAGAATTTCAGAAAGGGACGTCAGTAGATGTTTTGATGCGTAATACACACCAATTAATTAAATTATACCGTGTAATGTAAATACGAATTAAAGTGTATTTATGGCGTATTTTTTACCCCAAAATTATGTATCGCACGTACACACGTGCAATTAGCAATTTCCCGGTTTTTATTTGCTTTAAATAACGGCGCGGCGATGTGAATTTTACATATTATTGAAAATTGGGTAGAAAAATGTGGTGCAAAAAATAAAAAAAAATATTTCCAAGCTATAGAATGTCGCTTAAGAATTTCTCATTCCTTTGAAGAACCTAACGGACTCCTATTCATGCGTTCCCAGCATCGTACCTTTGAATAGATAAAAGCAGATGAAGCTACCCCGTTCAGCAGTTTGACTCGCATTATCCTTTAACACGGATGCAAATTCAGGGGAAAATTGAAAAATGATTTTTTATTCAATGTGCAATTTAGTGGCATACAAATCTGAAGTAAGCATCAGAACAAAAGATCTAAGTTGCATGGTTTTTGCGTGCCGATAGGCTAGCGGCCTTTATCCCCACATATCACAGGTATAATTGCAGCAATGGCGATGAACAAGCCAAAACTCAAATATAGCCTTACCTCAAGTACACTATGCTTGCTATGCTTGAAGTCAGCATAATGGGCTACAAGGCAAGCAGTGCAGGTGTTGCAGGCAGCTTGCAGACGAAATTGCGATGGCGATCGCCAATTGACTTTTTAAAGATATGGACGTAAATGCAACATGTGGCTGTGATAGGGTTACCATATCAACATGTTAAACACTGTCTTTTACATCAGACAGAATTTGAGCGGAATGAACAGATGTTCCCTTCCAAATACTGACACCCCCACCCCAAAACAAAAAGGCTCAAGAAGTTATGGTAGAGAAATATAGGTTGTCTGTCATGAGCTTTGGAGCGTCTCGTATCCTTAATTTCGATCTCCAATTACATTAATTTAGCACCAAAAACTCAAAAAGATATTACGTGATTCTGTAGATATTGGAGATTCTGGAGATTATGAAAGTTCTCGCTGATGGGGAAGGATTTATAAAATACATGTACATGTTCGTTATATGAAAAGTCATTTCTGGACCACCCACAAACTCTCGTCAGAGCATGTTAATTAATATCATGAATAAAAATGAAAATAATGTGCACAAAATAGGTAAATTTCAACCCTACTAGTCTAGTTAACACGAATTACACCTTCCTAGCTGTTGCGATTTATCCTTGTTTGGTATCCTTGGTTGGTACCTGAAAATGTCATTTCTTTATTTTACATGCCCTAACCAGAGGCAATCACTGCTAGCTTATGAGCCGTTAGGAGAAGCCAACCTTATCATAGTGTCTGTGGTGCAGCAGAGCCTATTTTGTAGTACAGCCTGCAAGGATCTGCTGGCTGATATTCCTTGCATCTGTGCAATTACAGTAAGTGAGAATGACGATGCTTGCAGTATTGCTGCATCAAATAGCATAGAAAAGCGGAATAACTCAAAAGCTTTTGCAGTTTTGAACATTTTGAAGGATTTGCAGTATGCAGCTCCAAATAGTTGCCTCCATGATGTATGGATGGTCCTCTACTACTGTACTGTCTCGTCCCGGGCATTGCCATTGCATTTGCAAATGACATGAGGTATTGCTTGTTTGCCCCACTTCCGGGATGTGGACATGTATGCATGAAGCCGTTTTCAATCTAAATGTTCAACGTGAAATCAGCTTGCCTCGCAATTGCCTGCTTTGGCCGTAGGGGACTTCATAGCTTGACAGTGGGTTGCGCCAAAGTGACCTTGCCACACCCATACGCAAATAACGCCCAGGTGAAAATTAATATGTTAGCTTTAACGAATTTTCAAGAGCAGCTTCTTAATGATACGAAGGGGTGAAAAAGCTGGTGCCAAACAGATGTCGTGAATACATTTGATTTGGCCACGCTCAAAACACGCTGCTTCAGGTCCGCTCGTAAATTCATAAGCAAGAACTGCATTTCTCAAAAATAAACACGTCTTGCCTGGGCATGCATGTTGGCTGCCAGTCACTACCATTGGACGTTTGGAGCGTTGCCCCTTCTGCATTTTTCCCCGTCCGTGTATACCTTGCTTCGGGCAAAATATTACAAGCACTGGAAATATCATTCGAGGGTCTATGACCCTCCCACATCCGAACGAAGCTAGAAAGTAAAACTTATAAGTCAGTGGTTTTGGGCCAGCGTCAAGAACTAATAAGATAGAAAGCTGTTGTTGTAGCTACAGTATATATCACGCGTTGTCAACCTGGCACATGTACTGTTTTCAATGTTGCATTTAAAATGAAATGCAGAGCATTTATGTAATGTTAGTTGGTGTTGTTGCCGTAAGATTTAATGCGTTAGAGATACACACACGTGTAAGAAACATCACGCATGCATAATTATCAAATATTTACTAAACACAAATACTTTGCTCATCCAATTTCTCTAGAGCTTTTTTCCCCAAAGCTTAATTTCATAATACATTCAGTAGTATCGCGCATCATACCACTCATGTATAAGTATTGTAATTTGCCAACGACCGAATATCAAATACGATTCAAGATGTATTTTTTAGTAAAATCACCTCAGAATCGAATATTTCACAATAAATTATGTTGTGGGGTAACACCAGACTATCGTTTATATGCCAAGTAGGCGAAAAATTTTGAAAAACATGACCACAAATGATGGATTTTAGCCCAAAATTCATTACGTAAAATTAGCATTTTTTAAACCTATCAGATAAAGTGGATTTCTCTTATGGCCAGAATAATGCTGGGAATTTTTTAGAAACTTCATCACAAATTCTTTTAAAACTTTGTATAAATTAGATTTCCATGGATAGGTTTTAGCCTAAATTTCAATACCAAACTTTGTTTAGTACAATTAATAATTTAGAAACGTTTTTAACCTTATCCTTGTCGAAAAAAAATTATTAAGTTTCTTAGCATATATACGCTACAGTTTTTGGAATCGGCGGCGTCTCAAAGTAACATAAAATTAAGTTTATAAGTACGGAAATACTAAAGGGCATGACGGTGAAACAAAACTGAGCATGTGAGGGAATGAATGATATACGTATATATTACATGATAAGTATAAAAATATAATCAAGTAATACATTTTCGGCGTTTGGTTTTAAGACCCTCGGTATAAAACAATAAAAGTGAATGCTAAAAGTGTTTCGTACTAAAATTAAGTGGCTATTAGGGAGCAAATGCCTCTTAGCCCTTAATTTATATGACTTATTATCATAGGTGCTACCCGAAACATCTAAGGCAGCCATAGTTACATGTAAAGTATTTTTCCGCCTGTTGAGATTCAGAGAGAAAGAGAGAATGATGGGAGGTAGACTGGCTTATACATGGAGATATGAATATAATTTTTTTCCCCGTCGATATTATTCATTGAATTTTTGGATGACATTTGAAATAATTGAATAACCCAGTATTCATTTTTTTTGAACTGATATCGATTTCCAACTGCGCCTCTTCCCAATCTTCAATCATTTTGTCCGATGTACTTTTTAACTAGATGTGATGACGCCCATAACTTGAACTTTATGTAACAACCCGTCTTGAAATTCAAGTATTTTGAAATGAAGATGGAAATGCATGGGTAGGAGGGGATGGGGAGGGTGACGGTGTTTATATCTACGTGTATGGCGACTGTAATCCTAGGGCTCTTAGGTTACACTGTACTCTTTTTTTTTTCTACTGCTTTTACAAAAAGTGCTTCATCACGATTCGTGGTATCCATCTATGTCTTGTTTTTAAGTACATCTGCAGGTACCGGTGGTAACTTTTTTTTTTATTATTCCTGTACCTAGTTTAATTTCTAGCTCGTGGAGGCTTTGACTTGGTTCGATGCTAGACTTGGTTTTTTATGCCTCATTTCATCGCCCAATTTCTTGAAATTCTACCAGTTATCTTATGTTGTTTCCTTTGTTGTTAACGTCCTTTTCTCTGATGAATGGAGAGCTCTCTGGGCTTTTCAAATTTTATGCAGTAATATATTAATAATGCATGCAGGCGATGACAGACGTTTGGGTTTAAAAGAAATACGTGTTCGTGAACATGCATGAAGTAACTTTATACGAAGCAACTTTATTGTCAGCCTTGGTTTTGTAATTCAGATAACGCATGCATGATGTCTATTTTTTTGTCTCTAGGTTGGTCTGTACTCCAAGCAGATAACACAAGTGGCATTTCAGTACGATAACCTATAATTTTACTACCCTTATAATACACATGCGGTAAAATCGCTTGTTTGCTGTAGGCCAGAGAAATTAACGTAATATTCGATGACTTAAAATGTTCTAAAATTCCTTCCACATAAATAAACTTGATGTACGCTCGCATTGATATTTGACATTTATACGTATTCATAATGCTGAAAATGCAATTTAAATTTTGTTTCCTGCTGTGAAAATATGCGACATTGTAAGCATTTTAAACAGACATGAATGGGTTTGCTATGAACTGGTTGAGCTACACAACAATGTCATTTGTTTGAAACTTGATGGAAGGCAGTAAATGCTAAGTGCTAGTCATGTGTCAAATCACAAATTCGTTTTCTTGCGTGGTCTCAAATAGTTATAAGCTCTTGTCTTCTGGTTTTATATTGGTCTATGCAGACTAACTAACCATTTCAACAAAGTGTACATTATACTAACCTTGAACGTACCTTATTATTATTTTCTAAATGGATTCATTGATAGGCATTCAGCGAAAAAAGGCGTACCATATATTGAAATGGAAGTGTACTTATTGGCTGGAAATTGATTGTCCACGATACAATAGAGAGAGAAAGCTTTCTTAAGTTTCACCACTAATTGATGCCTTACCTCAATACTTGCAAGATCGAATATATCATTCATTCTACCCACCTGTATTTTCAAGGCAATGTACTGTCTTAAATACCATCATGCATTCCTGACAGTCTCTGTTCACTGCATGGGGAACGTGATGTTTGGTAAATTTGATTGTTTATTTGTTGGATTTATTTAACCGCCCCTGGATATACATAAACAACAATAAGAATGAAGATGAGGGGAAATCCCGATTGTGCATTATTGGGTTAACATTGTACCCCTAAACCCACAGCCTCAAATGTTTATAAAAATATTTGCATATTAATGCACTTGCTGAGATAAATAACAAAATTTAAAAATAGAATTAACAGCCATCTTTGCGGCACACGAAATAATTTTTTTAAATTTTGCATACATTGTACACGTATTTACTTTTTGAGTAAGTTTCAAAAGATTTGTCACGGTCGTACAAGTTTGAAAAGGAATGAAAAGTTAACATTCAAGCTTCATGGTTACGGCCAAGCAAAATCAGTCAGTATACTATAGATAGTTGTCCTCTCCTAAGACAATGAAAACTAGATTCATGCACGAAGAAGTTAGTTGAGACGATGCAACATCGATATGAAATAGTTTTTCTTATCGGAATCATAAATGCGTGACAATTTTTACAAAGGTGTACTCTAGCTAAAAGTTTTTCCATACGCATTCTTCGGAAATACTGTATTTAGCCACCTCAAAATCATACGAATTAGGCTATCTCGTGGCATTGTTTTTCTTCCCCATAACATTCTTTCACTCTCCAATTATTATAACTGCGTGCAATAAGCTGTATGGAGTACGATAACCTGAATATGTGCACTTACATTATGACGTGACCTTGCTGCATGCAAGATAGAAGGCAACGGAGTAATTCACTCATTAAGTTGCATCTAGTTTGGAAAATTGCACGGACATAATATGCACAAAAAAGTATTTTCATAGATTAATTGCTTTTAATTTTGTAATTGAATTTGACCGAAGTACCTTATTCCCAATGATGAGTTAAAAGTGAGCCAGTGCATGAAAAGTTAGATACAGTACATGCGCCGAAAATTGCAATTAAATTGTTCACGTAATTCCCTATACAATGTTTGCCAATTAATAGCCATACTTTCCAACTCAAGTATACATGTACATGTTATTGTAGTCGGTTTTTACGTTTTTTTTATCACCCGAAGACTCGTTACTCGTAGTTTTACAGTATGAAGTCTATTTATTTCCATAAATAAGATAATCTCCACCTGGATCTCCTGGGGGGTCACCAATTAAGCTAAAGGGTTGCTGTTTTGGATTCCTTCACGGAAGGTCTCAACTTGGCCACAATTAATTTTGGCGACATTTTTAGAATTACACGTTTGGCATATTGAATAGCATCTCCAACTGATAACATTTGACGATAGCATAATAATAATAGCCATGGCTGCGTTTAGCCGAATTTTTCTGGAGTTTGAATTTGCCGCGCATCAGGCAAACGCTGATTCGTTGAGAAGTCACGTACCGATCCGCGAGAGGTGGCGAACGTGGCAACCGCAGAACGCGGTATTCCATTTGTGGCGTTCTATTACAAAAACGTCAAATGCACTTTTTCAAAATGGCGTAAACGTTACCGTTGCACTTGGGTAGTGCAAAAAAGAATGTATTTCTCTTCTCATAAACTTAAATCTTGTTTTGACTTTAACACGACACGCCTGCAATTGAATTTTTCAAAGCGATCATAAATTCGCGCGACATATGGATTTGCATACATAATCTTACTTTTTAATGCTAAGGCCAAATATTGTTTTTGTTTCCCCTGTGCGCAACGCTATTATTCGCATGATAATCACGAAATCCCATTAGTATAACAGTATGGAACGGCTATTAATAAACAATGTCGCTGCTAAAGCGCTGTTACAGGATGGCACACATTAAGCACGATCATGAGCGTAATGGCGTCTCAAGCTGAGCCAAGACCACCTACATGTATCATGACGAAGTAAACTTTAATTACGTCCGAGAAATACATGTACATGTAGCATAACATCTGCTTCTGTCATAATTATTCGAATACCTTAAACCTTAATTATTTTTTTGGACTTCCGTTTGTTGGGGACTATAAAAACGTTGATGACAACTACACATGTTTGATGTCGTTTTAGTAGCTGGGAATTGTAGCGGGTGATTGACCACAAGTGTCCTTAATTAGGACATCGCTTCAAACGAAGTTGATTTTTAATTGATCGCCAATTCAACTCGATCCCCCGCATCTGGGGCATATCCCTCCATCTTGTTTACGAAGGTGACTCGGCCAAACAATAATGGCGATGGAATTTTTATTTTTAGACTGCCTTTTGGGCTCCATTGTACGAGCGTCCATCCAGTCAGCCGTGACGCACGCGCACCTACATGTACGTGTAGCGTCCAAGATTTGTCGATGCACCCCCCAAAATGCTACTCGTACTTGTCCCTTGGGCCAGGTGTTCTCGTTTGGGAAGATTGCATTCAGTTGTTGATTAAAGGCTGGGGTTCGTTGCCTTCCCTCCCTCTTTTGTCCCAGCAGAGAAAAGAGGAAGGGTCGGACCCTGGGGTGGGGTTACTCGGAACCAAACAAACCTGTTCGATGGTAGGAGGAGGCCAACAGGCGCGTGCTTGCTTGCATCAGGAGGGCGCCAGCAGTCCGCATTTGCATATCTGACTAACAGTTGCACGTGACCAATAGCACCCACCCACCCATCTAGGACAAACGCCCTATAGGTCACTCCATCAGGGCTAGAGTTCGCATCAGGTTAAGTGTTCAATTTCACTCTAGAGCCGATTTACTACTGATCTACTGCTGCATGAGAATAAACTTATTCAGTGTAACTATTGAGTGTTTTAAGTTATACAATTTTAATTATTTAAAAATCTTACCTAGAAAATTACACTTATAATAGTTGGGATGTAATAGAAAGAAAATTCGCAAAATTAAAAATCGAACGTTCCTAGATCAAACCATTGATGATCGAGGTTCGAAATCCCTCAGGGGGGCGTATTCCTCCCTGCGGCTAAATTTCCAGGTGGACGGTCTGCCCCCTGGCGTTGGTGATGGGCCCAATAGGTGCGAAAATAGGCCAACGTTAAAAATTCCATAAACAAACAAACAAACAATCGATGTTCGAAACGTCAATCAGAGGGCAGAGTGAAATTTAGCACTTTTAATCTGATACGTACATGTACATGTACTATAGCAGCGTTCCGAGTGTTTTCGAACCCGGTCACCCAAATTTCTAAAATCACATCGCATAGTACCAATTAAAGGTGCAAACGTCTTAGAGGTCATTTCTTGTGGTGTTGATGGACGTTTGCCTGCAGATAACTCGGACTGCGTCGGATGTTGATTTCGACGAAAAGGGGGTAGGATGTGAATATAGCCATATTAATCATTAAGACTCGTACTTGTATCTCTCAATAGGATTTTGTTAGGAATACGATGCACGCAGTCAATAAAACAAGTTTAATTGCGAAAAAAATGCCTGTTTTTTATTTCGTGATGATTTGCAACTTGTCTAATTGCTATCAGACATAGTTTTTTCATCGGATGTCAGACAACTTTCCAATGGCACGCGTTGTTTTTTCAAACACACTATTAATACACTTACAGCATGATTTGAGGACGCTGAGTGTTACTCGGAAGACACCCTTTTGACGGATTCACAAATTTATTAAGCACTTCAAAACTCGCTTTTTGACGCTCGGCCCGACTACATGGTGGACTCTTCGAATCTCGTTTGGCCATGGACTGCTCCGGTGATGATGACTGGCAATAGGGTCGTTAGACTTTAGGTTCATTTATTATTGGCTGATCATGAATTCTAACTTCAGGTTATGAAAGGACGTTTTCAGAAACATTATTTACTAGTGCAGATTTGAATATTAAACGAGTGATTGGAATATTCTGGGAGTCGAGGAAGTCGGAAGGCTGTCTACCCTAAAAAGATTTTAGAAGGTTCGGTTGCACCAGTGGAGGCAGCCATTTTGGCTTCAATGAATATTTCTAGAATTCATGGCTATAACTGGTTATCAACAGGATTACTGATCTTGTTTTAAAAACCCCTATCGTAAAATGGTGCAACATGGACATACTAACCCTTAGGTTAAGTTGCGGTTATGGGTAATCCCAGGTTATCTCATCTTTCATTTAACGAATAATGCTGCAAATGGACCTAATTGTCCAAATTACATTGTATTTTCTTTTTCATTCAGATGAAGACTCGGTGAATGCCTGAATTGACCTTTCATTAATTTGCTTAAGGACCCACGTGCTAATTTCCTAACCGACGAATTCTTGTTAACTGGTTTGAGGGGGTGGGGGTTGGTGCTCCTGATGGGTGGACTGACCGGGACTGCATACCGTCACCTCGCAAATGGACTCATGCGACTCCCGTAAATAAATGGTGATATTGTTAGGGAAGCAAATTAAGCTTCTTTCAGAAATGTTGAGTTTACCTTCGTTCGTCGACCGGTCTTATATCTCCGAACCGACTTGAGTCCCTGAAAGAATGCTAAAATGGAAAGTTGGGTGAGCAATTCACAGCATGTTGTGAAAGATTTCGATGCTCCGGGAGATGATGTTTTTGACCGATCTCTGCTCCCTCCTTGTAAATCCACTCGCACGTTTGTGACTGGAGTAACAACAACTTTCTCTTCTTATTTTCTGCTAAAATAACAGTGCCGGAGACACCGTGTAAAGAACTGGCTTTTGAGAGTCGCGTGAGACAGAAAGTTGCTTGCCCAACGGTAATGCAAAGATTTTGTATCGATTTTACTTTTTTTGCCATTGGCAAAAAAAAGATGAAAGGAAAGGAAATATAAAAAACGGGATTTCAGGTTGCTCTTGATATGACTGCAATTATTTTTAAATAACCTAAGGGGGAATTTCTAGAAAAGTCGCGTTTGCGTTACGCAGTTTTACCCAAATATGCATACGAATGAAATTATTCGTTTTTTTGTGCAAAATTGTTGGCTCTTTAATGCGAATGTTAACTAGCTGGTTATCCAGAAATGAAGAGATGAATTTCAGAAAAACCAGATTGCGCACATTTTTTTGACAATCCAGTCCGATTAGCTTTTTTATTTTTCCTCTGTTACTATTAAGTCATTTCTCCCACTCAGAGAAAGCTTGATAAGCAACAAAAAATAATCGCTACCCTGCGAATATTTCAAATGCTAAAGCGGCGACATGAGTTGCAGTGGGATGAATATCTGCATTAATGATCATAAAAACTCCCCATGCTGTATGGATGGCCTCTAAGGGGGTGATTAGAAAACTGGATGGTGTTTTGGAAATTGGAAGGTGCATGCATAATATGTGGGAGCAAGCATTTCGTAACATCATATCTGATTACTCCACCCATCCTCCTCCCCATTTAAGTTCATTTAGGATTATTTCAAACTAGCGTATGTCATGTGGTTTATTTGATTCGGTAGGACCTCCAGGTTCCTCAGACATGCGTGTGTCTAGACTCCAGACCCATTGTAAACGTCACACCCTTTCTTAATGTATTCCTGGTATGTTCAATATGCAAATTCGTTAAACTCTTTGGGGGCGCCGCTTCCTTGTTCACGTTCATTCCTAACAACTGCTGAATGGAGCAAAAAGGTGAGATATTTTCAAGAATAAACACGGTAAAACGACAAATGTTATCCATGGGGCGCCCGTTAATATTGTCACGAGTGTCGCCACTGGAGGTACCAAGATGGCGACTTCAGATTTGTCTCCAAATTGACCCACCCAATTTAGGCTCTTGCTTTTACTTCTAATTCCAGTTAACATTTTGAAAATTGCACCATTGAGTAGGCATGCACATGTAAATGTACTAGTACATGTAGAGTTTGTTCCAAATTGTTAAAAATATCCGGACTTAACATTCGATCCTGAAAGTGTGTCATTGATGGTGGTCACTCTGGACAAGCTACAAAATGGCCACTCACCAAATGCAACTTTTCCTCAACCGTTTACCATTTTTTGTGGCAAATTAGTGGTTCGTTACATAGGCAAACCTTCCTATATGGCATTTTGAACCTATATTGTTGCGCTGAAGAGGTGAGGAGCTAACGCCCTTCTGCTCCTGGCCATGTAACAACTGCTTTCTTATTCTTTAAAACCCCTGTAGAGCATAAACAATTTGATCATTTTCCCCGCATTATCTTACGGCAGAACGTAACCTTTCTCAAAACCCTTTCAGAATTTCTAATAGTGTTTAGATTCTCTTGAACCTGAACTGATTTTAACCGTAATAACGTATCGTTTAAGAATGGTTGAAGGTTCACCCCGCTTCTCCCCAAAAAAATTGGAGTGAAAGTTTGCATTCCTCTTGGGCCATGCATCGTGCCGCCATGGAAATATGATTTTACCTGCTTATTAATATTCAATGTAGGACTTTGTGCTAACGATATTGTGTGCAGGTGTATACCTCGAACGGTACCCTAGTAAACCGGTGATTTCCCAAGTTTTTGTCTGGCCATGGCAGGTTGGGAATTTTGGGAAGATAAAGGTGAACGGCTTCATCGATGCTATTGCTCACGGAGATAATGACTGAGAAACTAATTTAGATTGGGCTCTAAAAGTAACGTTAATTTCCCATTTGCCCTGTTTAGTAGCAATCCATATTGTTATGCATTTTACCCGCTTATAAAATGTCACGTGTGGAAAACTGGCTCACATTTTTAATGCGAAACAATCTATCAGGGTGACTAGCCGTCAAGGAAAAATCAGGAAAATTGATTTGGTCTGGAAGAGTCAGGAAAATTCATCTAGTGTCTGGAAATTTGTTGTGGCACAACGATTTTGATTGAAATAAATATTTCAGAAAAACTCTATTTGTGATCTGCTAATTTCTAAAAAAATTTCGCCTGCGGCGTTTTCAATATCATCCTCTAAAATTCGCATAAAACCCATTATACGTGTTTCTTCTATTTTTTCCATCATTATTAATAATTTTTAAATTTTCGGAGGCAAAAGTCCACAAAAATGATGTGCTTGAGTACATGTATAGTGGCTTCAAGCACTAGTGTTTGCATCGTTAGTAATATTAATACACTAAATATCCATTATTTCTTGTAATTTTTCAAAAATCCCTTAGTTGTTAATATTATTACAGTAGTATTTTTTGTTGTTACAAAATTGAGGGCTAAAATCCATCATGTCGTGATCAGATCTATGGTACACCATATGACATCGTGTGTGTCAAATATGCAGATCTGTATAAAGTGTTTCTTTTCTTTTTCTCAAAGTTTTTCAAAAAGTCTGGAAAACCCGGAAAAGTCAGGGAAATTCAATTGAAGATTTGGCCAGTCACCCTGATCAATGTTGGTCATATCCCTTTCCCAAAATCTGTTCGCGCATATGCACGTACAAATTTAAATAGTTTTCAAAATTCAGTTCATCGCCATATAGTGAACTCTACCCATTGCCAATGAGCTTCGATTCTGCATAGTGCATAGCAACTCAGCATGCAACCTCTACGAACACTTTTCTTTGTAAATTTCTATCGGGTGCGTGCTGGTGAATTTGATAAAGGGTTATAGAACTGAGTGGCTACCCCCAAACCCCCCAGAACCTGGAAAGTTGCGGGGAAAAGGTATGATAATGAACGAATAATTAATTATATGGAAGCATGCGGAGAATGAATTTCATGGACACGATTCGAGCCTTTCTTTTTCTGAAGCTGCGAGCTTTGTATATACATTATAATTAAAGTTGATTGCATTATAATAGACCCGTACTGGCGAAATAATATCCGAGAAAGGAAGATCAATCTTTTCCAGGGACCAAACCCTGAACATTCGATCTGTACAACAACAACAATTTGAAATCTCGAAAGTGAATTTCAAGTAAAATTGACCCTAATGCGATTAAGCGCCGCCTGGCGGCGTAAATAAAGAAAATGTGTATTTTGAATTAGCCGCTCAAATGCCAGGAGTTGATTGGTTGATTAGATCTGATTGATCTAATTTGGTTGATTAGAGACGGCGAACGTGGCAACCATTAATATTTCCTAATATTTCTTCTGAAAAATTCACTAACATGTATGATCTGTTTTTTTTTTAAATCCATCGAAAAACACATCAAATCCATTTTTAATGGTATTTTTTTACGACAATCCTAAAGATAAATAGGAGGCTATAACTTAACAAATTATATACATTGTACTTAGCAAAGTTTTATGTATTTTTCAAAGAAATTGCCCGAATTTTCGTCTGTATTGCAAATTTTAAATATGTCAAAAAATGAAATGCCCACAAGAATGCAGTATTTGGGATTTAGTGGTGAAAGCTGCAAAATCCTGTGTTCCCATCATTATTAATTCTTGACCCTGTCTGCTGTCAAAGTGTTAGATTCGGAGAAAATGTTTGTTTTAAATTGTCTGGAAATTTTGCTAACAGTGTCTAGAAAACTTGGAAAAGTTAGGTAAATTTGATGGAATATTCGGCCAGCTGCCCTGCAATTGATCGATAGTTCAAAAATAAGTTTTACATTCGCAAAATTCGGGATTTCTGACGCTTTTCAAATACAATTTAGCGATGCCCAACTAGTTGGGTCTAACGGCTAGTGAAATTAAAAAAACATATTTTCGTTTGGAAACGTTTCCATGATGCATACCTTGGATATGGTTTTCGAAGTGTTTTTGGCCCGAATTTTAGCAAACGAATGTGGCGAAAACATTTTTTGTCGCTCAGATGTTCTATAGTCGGATTTTGGTACTAAAAATAAAGCACGTCACGGAATAATATTTCATAATCGACCCCGTTTTTAGTACGCAACCCTAATTTCCTGTTTATTTTTTCCGATTTTTCAGTCAATGCGTGCATTGTCTTTTCGAGGCTTAGATTACGCCGTACTTAATCTTCTTAATGAAGTGTAACTGTGTCCACGCAATGCCAAGTAGTTAGAACAACAAAGGTGTTTTTTGTAATCAACGCAGCCTCAAACTTCGGACGTAAATAATTTGCTAAATTAACCTAAATTTGTGCACACAATCGAACTCTTTTCATTCCTCTGATCCCAACCAGAGCCGGCCATATAGCCGGTATAGGTCGTCGGACGAAAGTCGGATGGCATTTAATTGAAATTTTCCACCACAAATAAATCCAATTAAATTATTAGGGTTTCGTTCCTTATCTGGGCACGCAGCTCCATAGTCTCCAACAATGACGAGGGAAATTTCTCAGCGTCTGTTTGGCTAACATTCAAATTTGCTTTGAAAAGATCCAGTGCGTGTATAAAATCGGTAAATTGGCAATGTTTTCAGCATTCATTGCTAGGCAAGTCATTCTGGGTATCACTTTCATTATATTAAAAGGGGTTCGTTGACCGCCAATGAAAAAAGTATTTACACGCGTTCCTTTTTCTTCGCTTATCATTGACGATAACTGTTATATGTATCGCTGATAAATTCATTCATTCATTGATTCGATCGTTAAATGTCCCCTAAGATGATAATTTAACAGGTAGAGGTGACAGGCGTGTCTCTCATTAATGTGACAAGTTGTGTAAATGGCCTTATTATCATATCCCATTCATACATTCGTGTGAACTTAGTCAATTGGAAGTTCTGGAGTGATTTCTCACCTGGAAATCAAGAACTATAAATATGGAAATGCGATTGATAAACCATGACTTCCAACGTGAGTCGTTTGGCCAGGGGAAGATGGTGAGGAATTCCATTTTTTGTTTTTAAACACTTGTTTTGAAACTACAGGTCACGAAACATCGCTAATGAATAATGAGTTAACAATACGATATTTTGGAATTGAGTGTTCACATGCAGTGCATGTACAGTATACGTAAATAATTGTGTAGGAAGAGACGTTTTTCAATAATATATATGAATACTTGTATACAATACATGCATGTAGAAAAATGTGATGCGAATAAGTTTAAAAATAACGTGAGGCAGGTAAATTCAAAACAACTAACACTCGAAGACCATCTTAGTCACATTTCCTTTCAAACCATTGAAATTAATGACTTGATGCATGCCTTCGTGCAACGATGCGAAATAAGTGATGAAATTGAATAAAAATAGCTTTTTTACACGAGAAGCAGTGATTCGATTCGTTTCATCGATCTAACAATATGGAACTCTCTATAGCGGAAAAAATAAATAAAAAATCATGAAGAAAATGCACAATCCAACATTTTCAAGGAATCGGCATCGAGAATTGTTGGGGATGCTTTGAGATAAAAACCTTGCAAACCTTAAGTCTTTTTAAGAAAAGGATGTCATTTTTTTCTTTTGCAAATGCGATGTCGAACTGCGATTTAGGTTTGCTGAATTAGAAATAATTCAGCACCAATACTTTCATAAACTTGAAAAGAAACATGTCAGTCTTCATCATTGTTTCTTGCGTTATCTCCAGGACAGATGAAAAATAGGCAAAAAATACTGTTCCTTTACTGCTGTAGATGATGTTGATTGTGGCGCCTTCTGTTTTGCACTCAAGAAACTTTTGAAGCTTTGGTGCGTAAGGGCAATGCTCGACTCTGCAAATCTTTTCTGCAGAAAACATGCAGCCTATCATTTTTTTTTTGCAGAAATCATGTTGTACTGGTTGCAGGCCCGTACACGGATTTGATAATTATAAGCAAATTATATTTTTTATATAAGCTACAATTTCTGAAAATTGGGCATCGTGGCTATATATGCATAGCTGTAGCCCGAGGCATCGAAAGTACAGGACTTACTTAACTAGCTTTTTTACATCGTTGCCATGGCAAGAGAAAATGTATCAAATTTTTGCCTAAGGTTGTTTTTAGACAAAATTATTGGATCGCATTGAGCTGGTATTTGAAAGTGAAATCATTAGTCATATTTTCATCATTAATAAATGAATTCTTGCGCGAAGATACATGTATGGGCGCCAGACAGTGTACCTGCATGTACATGTATATTATAAAGCCATTAAATACATGTAGTCTTATTTTCTGGCCACATGGAATGACAGAGCAAGTTTTATTCGCAACAAGTGATCAGTTTATAAGAATATCTAAAGGTTGTTTACCTCCTCGTTTAAAACGGCTACGCATTAATATTTTAAACGATAACAGAACATTCCGATTTGTATTTCTTTTATCTTGTGAATTTTCTTGAACTTGGTCATTGTATAGGTCGAGCGAATTTTTGACGAAACTGAGTTTTATTTCTAAATTTAAATATACGAAAAACCCACTTTCTTGACATCGGAAAAGGAAAGGCGACTTTAGACTATTTAATTTATTGCACATGTTGAATGTCCTATACAGAATGACCGCATTTTCATGTATGTCGATTGCAGCCATCAACACCATGCAAACAGAACTCCACTTTCACCTTCGAATTCGGGAAGTGCATTGTACACTGTATTGTGTATATGCTAATATGGCCACTAAATTTAAACCAGGTTAGTGTATAATGGCAGTTTGAAAAATAGCCATTATCGATGTCGGCGGTGTGAACCAAAGGATCGAATTTGAAAACCTAATGGCATATAGAGGTGAATTTATGGCATTTTTTGAACTAATCTGTTTTATAAATTAAAAATTTTGACAACTAGCGTTAAAAATGATTCGCCAAGAATGGGTAAATCAAAGTTTCGTGTCCCTAATGGGATTATAAAGTGAAATGGCATCATTAAAGGAAGATAAAAAACGCGAGGAATTCTGAAATTGTCAAGGGGTATGATATATGGTGAATTTCACCTTTTTTATAAGGGACAGACACATTTGGGAAAGCATGTATATTTCTCCTTAATGGGCTTCATCAGAAGCTCTACATGTATAGTCATTGCCAAGCTAATTTTCATTTTCATAAAAACTCCATGTAATATACATAGCTCTGTGCTTTTCAACACTGAAACGAAATCGCAAAAAAACTTTAAATGTCTGATATTCTCGATGTACAGGGTGATCTTAAATTCTACCCTCACTACAAATATTAATTTTTTGAAAAAAAGTAACTTAGTTATGAGTTGTAAATTTTGGGGAAAGGTAGAAAATGTAGGCCAACTTCTGAAGTGTATTTCATGTAGGTTCACAAAGTTTAGAGGTGTTAGTTTTCTGTGCTGCAACTCTGGATTATGGTACTATTTTCTCTAAACTAATTTGCTGTAGCAAATCGAGAAGGACGACTAAAATGGATAATGGCGGAGTGGGGGAGTTAAGAAGTGTTTTTTCTTCGTTTTTGGTCAATAGACATTTGCACCCTCTACTCAAGGCCTAGCTACAGGGCGTGGGAATTTAGCGCCATCTTCCACCGTAACCTGTAGGCATGCTTGTCAACAAAATACGAATACAAAAAAATTATTGAACTCTCGTGTATTGTTGACTCGAAGTTGGATGCATTTTTTATATCCATTTCCTTCTTGTTTTTTTCTTCTCGTCCACCTTTTTATGCAATTATGCCTATCGTAGGAGTAATTCGTGTTGCCTCAATTCAGTTTTTAAATAAATAATAAAGCTGAAGGGATGCCCGCAGGGCGAACCCCTATTGTATAATTAATGTGTTCCGCATTGTTTTATAAATTCATTATATAATTAAGTCGGTGTGGAAACTATTTCCGAACGATGTAAACGCACTGACACGTATTTTATGTGCCATTTAGTAAAGGTGATGTCAGAGCATTTGCAAGATGTGCTGGCCAGTCATATACTGTATGTTCACGTTCCGATAAACCAGAATAATCTTGAAATAACGTACCGTGTAATATATATTTGAACTTTTTTGGATTTAAACGGAAATACCAAGCTGCATATGAAACTATTAAGCGTGAAATCACAGCTAGCTGTCTTCCACAATATCTTAAAAGGTATCGAGCGGCCCCAAGGCCTTCGATATTGAAAATACGTGTATGTAAGAAATAACATAGGCTACTAATCGAGTGAAACCGTTCGTAGCTATGATGAATTGAAATTGCCCGATTTAGGTGGAACTAAATTTAATGTTTCCAAAACCTCCCCGAATGTTTCTTTTCTGAAAATTCAAAAGTTTCGTATAAAGAAAAGTGAGTTCAAAAGTGAGAGAAGAGGTAGAAACGTTTACCTTGAGCTCATTCGATTTTACAAAGAAACGTGTACTGTGTTTTCAACACAAAGATCATGACTACCAATGTATGGGACCACCTCTAGCTTTTGTGACAATAGTCGAGACATGCATATTTTTATAGTTTATGAATAAAATTGAGCATAAACCTATAAATCTATAAGAATATTGGTTCAGTTTTTCACTACGTCCATTTCGATTTTGTAACACAAAGTTCAAAAACTTATATTTCAAAATACTGTACATGTAAAGGACTCGATTTTCGAAATAATTTGTCTGAACTTGAATTGTAATTTAGAAATGAAATTACGTTCTAAAATCGCTCAGACCCGCCTATATTTTGCATGGCTGGAAAACCTCAGGAAAAGTCAGGGAAAATGGCCTGGAAAATCAGAGAAAAAGGATTTACTTTGAAAAGTCAGGGAAATTCTATTAATTGATAATGCATGTTACATTGTTAGTTATTGGTTAACACAAAATCAAGGGATGACAAGCAATTCCGTGGCAATAGTATTGAAGTTACCAATTTCACAAAAATACTTATCTAATTTTGCTGTTTCCACATGAAAATTTGTGTTCGATTTCCTGTTTAGCTATACATGTGCAAGCATTAACTTAGCATGCCTTACATTGGCATATGTCATATTTTTTGCATTTTCATTGGTCAGGCTGGTCAGAGAAATTTATTTCAAAACTTGGAAAAGTCATCAGGGAAGTTGAATCCTGTATAATGCCTGCTGAACACCTGTACATGTAAATATTGAATGGATCCTTTGGTCAATAAACGTGTTCAATGTCCTTTAACCTTATTTATATGCTCAACTGTTCTCTCGATTGTGACTGCCAGATACACACCTTTATCGCAGATTTTGGTCATAAATATTTTTAATGTCAAGGAAATGAGGTCTCCCTTGATCTTGATATGATTTCGGCTACCCAGCCGGCTATTTTCAGTTTTTTTCTGGATGCCATCACAATATTTATTTGATGTACGTATCACCTTGCCTTGTCTTTTTGACAGGAATATTCTATGAAAAACTTGCGCTATAAAAACAATCATAGTGCGGTTTTCCTTCGTTGCTACGCTGCGTAATACGCTGTCAAGCATTGTTTATTTATTTGATTGGTTCAGTTTTTCTACATTGTTCAGCCATATAGTATGTACGGTAGTTGGGCCATACTATCGTGAGAAATCTCACAAATCGCCTGCCTGTACGTGTCTTTTTAAACAATACACGGCACGCAATGTTTGGACGTAGTGAATTTGCACGGCAATTTTCAGATGTTTTAATATGCGAATTTTCAGATATTTCCGGCAAGTCGATGGTTTTGATGGACGGGGATTAATTCGTTTTCCAATCTCGAAAACACGACAATTTATACAAATGCAATGTTATTATACGTAAACCAGATCGTTTTTAGATTCCATTTCTCAATTTGAATGGTGTCTAATACATGCAACTAAACTATACCCTGTGTCAGGTTATAGTGGGCAATTTCATTCTGCCCTCTGGTGGACGCTTTGAACCTCGTCAGTTTTTTGACATAGAAATGCATTAATACGCAATCTTTAATTTCTAATGAAAACTATGACAGCACGTGCCCGGTTTGGAATTCTGGCACGTGAGATTTTGAATTTTGCGCCTTTGTGTGTTTTATAGCGACTACTGTATATTGTATACTATTCTCTGGGCAAGTTTTTAAAATTGCATTCATGTGACAGGTATGGTGAATTTACATTTAATAGCAGGGTGTCTGCCAGTCGTTGAAGTCATTGAAAAGTCATGCAGTGAAATTCAGGTCATGGAGTTCATGGACATCATGAAATTTTACATTATAGGGTGATGTAATTTTTTCCTTTGATTAACAAAATAAAAATTTGGGTAAAAATTCATCATTTGTCATTCAATTTGGCAAAAAAAAAATTCACCTAATACGAATTTTGACCAATGAACGTGTCATCACTAGGGTAGAGGATGTCTGAAAATCACTTTTTAATGACACAATACTTTAACGGGCCCATACTCTTAATAGGCACTAAAAATGATTGAAATCATGAAAAAGTAATTGAAAAGTCATGGAATTTGCAATAGAGGGCAGTGTGAAGTTGGCCACTCTTAGCCTGCTACAGGATATACATGTACGCAAAAAGGGTTTTGAAATTGTTGACCTACAGTGTGAGAAATTTGCGGGGGTGGCTGTACCAACCGTGCACATGTCAGTGACATTGTAAAACGACAATCGTGCACATTGATATGTATTGCAAAAGCAATCCAGTTCCCCTTGTTTTATTGGGCACGATTGAAATCGCAGCCAGTCTTTTCGTGTCTTTGGCCCAAATTAATTTAACCTTCGCATGACAATTAAAAGAAATCTCTTAATTGTTTCCCCCACATGCATGCCATGGATCACCGCGCCCCATGACTCATTTGTAAACCATTCAGTAAAATTTCCAACTCCGTTCACTTCAAGCTGTGACATTTTTGCAAATTTCTGACCGAATGTTTGGCCATTGATGGAGACTGAAATTAGCTACTGAGGTACATGTACATGTATGCAGGTAGCAGCTGTTTTTAGATAAAATAAGTGAGGTCTCCTCCAGCTGGTTGTGTTCGCAACTTTCTTCGCCAATGGCACATTCTGGAAAAGTTATTTGTTACTGTAACTCCCCGCCCCCTTCGTGCTTTTTGTTGTGAAATAAAAAAAATGGCTAGGTGTGGAGATCGTTCCATATTAAAGTTTCCAAATTTTATGCAAACCATTGCCTATCACACTTTGTCTGCGTTGCATCTAGCTCCCAGTATAGCATTCAGCGATAAAACCCCCTTTCTAATCAGTGAAGGTGATGAAAACAGCTTGCTAGAACCGGATTTATTCTATATTAGTCCATTATACTAATTTGCATGTTTTGCTCAAATCTCCAGCTAGGACGGAATTTGGGTTTTTAGATTAGTACCGAAAGGATTAAGCACGTTCAACTAAAGTATAAGCTGAACGGTCACTGTTACTGTACACAGTCATTGTTATTGTAATCATTGCTTTGTTTTTAATCGATATATAATTTTAATGAGCTACCTATACTTAGAAACAGTATCGCTACCATTTTTTGTCAATCGTTAATCCTTTAGTTGTTCAAAAAACAATGTTCAGTGACAACAGTATAAACTGCTTTAATCAGCTTTAATATAACAAATGAAAATTGGACAGAGACAGCATCAGGATACAGTCTATGCCAGAAACGGTTTATTCACGTATTTCAATAGCGCATTCATAGTTTACGTATGTTTGACGTTGTATATTTTTGTCTTTTTCTTCTTTTTTTTTGGCTTCTTGACTTTTTGACAATGCAGTACGAGACATCTAGTAAAATGAGAAAACATTTCATCGCTTTCTACAGCACTGTAAACTCAAATAGTGGCGCCAACAATCGAGTCAGTTGTGAAACCATGCAGTGACGCCATCTGGTTGTTGAAGCGAACACTTTGATTTTATGATCTCACTTTCAACTAGACTTTCGGATCACATTTTTGAAGGACATTGTGTTTTCTTTGAACGTAAAACAGTGTTTGCTACTCCACTGGTGCATGCTTTTGTGCAAGTGAATCCACGCAAGAAGCATTCATAAAGCCATGGCCAGTTGCCTTCTATATAGCCCAACGTGGACTGCGAAAAAGTTCATTGAGCCCTCCAAGAGGCACCGAGATTTTTATCACCGACTGGCTTACCCTTTAGGGGATTTAGATTTAAAATTCTTAAGAGGATGGACCTTTCAGCATTTTTATTACGTAAAAAAACCATGCTTAGCATTTAGCGTTTTTTTTTTTTTTGGAGGGACACATTGACCCATTCTATATCAGTATTCTATGGCAGCATGTCTGCTGTACTGAGCGCATTAGTTTGTTCATTCATTGCTGCTAAGACTTCAAATACATGTATGCTAATTAAGTTGGATTTTCAATACATTCGTATTGAGGAGGCGATGTATCATGTATGTATATTTGAGGTTTTCATGCCTTGTTTTATGATTGTAACAGTGCAATAGTCCTGACATTGTCATCAAGAGGAATTATAAAGAAGCACACGGTGTTTGCCATGGTCCTGGCTACTCGATCCAGTTTGGGTAAATTGATTTACTTTTACAAAGTCAGAGCAATTCAAAAACTCAATGACACTTGCTGTTTCCTCGTGGAAATCTGTTCTATCTCCTGTTTATATACTGTACATGTATAATCGGCAATAACTACAGCATTCCTTACATTGGCATGTCATATTTTTGCATTTTCAGTGATTAGGGTGGTCGGGGAAGTTTGTTTTAAAACCTGGAAAAGTCAGGAAGGTTGGAAATTGCATCTTTGGGGAAACCCTGACATCGCAGACGCGTTCCTAAACTCAGATAAAGGAAGATATAGCATGCTCAGTCGACTCTCTGAATTTGCATATCTTACGTTTGCAATCGCGAAATTGATTATCTCTGTCAACGCATAGCGTTTCAACTCTCCAGGCAGTGAAACGTTTCACGAAGGTTTATTAACCTCGTTAGATTCATCGTACCTGCGAACCCCCAAGAACATCCTGTGGATGAAAACCTCGAAGATCATTTTATAGATTCACGCATAATTAATATCCCCTCGGTAGTTTTCGTGGCGGTCTGTATTACAGGTGATGTATTTTTCGGTTAACCCTTGTCCGTGTCATTGTGAAGGTTGCCTGCCTGATCCATCCCTTCTTTTCATCAACCCCTACCTTCGCCATAGTGAATCCGAAGATAGGAGAAAGGTATAAGAAGCCAAAGAAATGATGAGTGAGGTTAGAGAACCATATAAAGCCTCCACACCCAAAAACGTTGAGCTGGCCACAAAAAACAGACAGAATGGAGTATCAGAATTTACTCAGATTATTACAGTTTGCACTTTAAGGCGTGCTGGTTTTTATTTTCACGGAATCTTCCGATGCCATCCATCAAACAGGAAGGTTGAATGTGGGTGGGGTGTAAAGAGTAATAGATATGCCAAGTTAAACTCGAATAACCCGATACATGGACTAATGCGCTACGCCTATCTAGATTTATATCGAGCCAAATAACTCCTTCATGGCCTTCCTTTTTAATACCAGTAAGAGCTGCCATGCAAATGCATGCTCAAGCAATAGTTTCGAGCTTGAGATCGTGTTCCACCATGGTGCGTTACCAGTTCTGGAAATTCGGGTGAACCTGTTGTGAAGTTGGTTGGTAATTTAGGCTGCAGTAACTACTATACAGTACATGTACTTGATGAGAAGTGAATGAACCAAATTGCAAATATGTGAACTTCCAAGGTTTAATTACACAGAGTTTGACAATGAGCTTATGATTAAGCGTGTGGCAGAAGCGAATGTATTTGATGAAATTAAAGACAATGGGTCGAACAGCATTTTCATCACACTCACTTTGCCTAAATACCTTTTTGCGGCACTGCATGGCATCATCACATAATCTACTGTATGCTCGTGTAGTTTTGCTGTTTTCCTAATGAGGTTAGACCAGATTTGAACGATCCTATGCTGTACATTGTATGCCACTTTCTCAAAGTCAGTCATCTGTTTCCTCGGGGTGGAAACAAGTCCTAACAGTCCTAAAAAGTACTAAAAATTAAATTCTAAATGTCCTAAAACAGTCCTAGATATTCAAAAAAGTCCTAACTGTACATTGTTGTTGTCAGACTACCTGAACCACGACTCGAACTAAGTTAAATGCTGCCAGCCCTTAGCTTGGTGCAAACATGTACATTTACAGTAGGTGCAGTTTGACACCACTTTTGTTCTTTTAATATTGTATTGTAACCCTGAAAATATCCTACAAATTATGTTGGCATTTGAGCATTAATAACGCAAAAGCCCAACATTATTGTTCGGAAACCCTGTACATTCTCCAAATTAGTCCTTAATTTTACCCCAAAAAGTCCCGAATTTCAAAACTTGGAATTTGGTTCGTGACCATTTGGTTGCCATCAGATCTTGGTCTGCTACGTACATCCTCAATGCAATACAAATAATGTACGTATTTGACTAACCAGATCACTAAAATAACCGATACCTCACCAGACAAGTACATACAGTACATGTACACCATACTGTGATGTACACGTACAGGGTTGCTGTACCGTAAGTTTCTCACCAACTCAATCGGTATTTTCGGGCTCTCCTTCAAACAAACCCACTCGCCTTTCCAAAAAGCATTGTTTGTTTTATTGGCCTGGGCCACTAAATAAATAAACGTCTGGTCGGAATTTGGCCAGCCGACCTTGTCCACTGACAGCGTCGCCCAACAATGCCTGTTTTGGTTGGTGAGGTGCAAACTGGCCTCTGGAGGGACATTGGTCTCGGAAGGTCTAAACGTGGTGATCGTGGGAACATTTGGTGTTACAAACTCTTTGACCAGTGCGATGTAGTGGACAGGTTACAGCAGCCATATAGCCCCATAAATACATGTACATGGGAGGTGTCGTGATCTGGGGGTGAAATAAATTGGCGGTGCACGTTGGAGTGTGTGCTTGCGGTGGTTCCTGTTGCTACCTCCTTTGTTGGGACGCTAAAATTGGGGAAGAGAAAGTAGGGGGAAGTGGACCAGCGCAGTGGAGAAGCGGGACAAACAATGGAAATGCTCAGCACGGCCTTGATTGGAATGCAAAAAACCCAGTTGTTGAGCCTGAACAATAAAAGGCGGTTGAAAAGGTAAATTAGATGGTCACATTGGCGCCAAATCCGGTGGGACAACACCCCGGGCAACCGACCATCAACTGCACCCCTTCATTCAACGGCTAGCTGGATAAACCTCCGAATTCCAAGTTAACCGCACAGTTTCGATTTTTCGTCACGACACCTCAAGTCGTAAATCCTACCCTCGTAAAAACGACTGTGGAGGATTTGGAAATTGGCTCTGGTGGGAATGCTGGATTTTTTGCTCATTGGTCAACCACCACGCTGGCCGTAACGTAGCAGTGATGGTGTGGGGATTTGCTGTTGTTCTGGGTTTTCGATTACATGTAAAATTGACATGTAAACAACAAGAAAAAATGTTGGCAGTGATGGGACTCGAACCCACGCTTACGGAGATATTCCATTATTATCAGGGCCCTGTTCCACAAACGTGTACACGTTACAAATGTGTGGACTGTAAAAGTATATGGGCTTGTAGTTTTGTGTTCCACCACAATGTACAACTTGTAATTATTAGTAACTCTTACCATTCGATTAAATGTACATGTACTTGTAGCTTAATTGTAAGCTATGGAGTAAAAGTAATAACACAGAAGTGCAGAGTTTGTTGTTGCTGTGGAACACAAACTCTTGTATGTTCAAGTATTACTCCATACCTTTGTGGAATAATGCCCAGGTGGTGAAATGACATCTTGGATTCACAACTGAATGATTACGTTATTGTTCCCACTTTCTGGAAAAATGAAAAAATGTCAAGGAATGCGGCAAAATTCCTGAAATGTCAGGAAAGTTGACATGCAATAGTTTGCATCAGCCAATTGCTTAGTCATCTTTTATAAAAATTTAGGATAACATTATGATAAGCAGAACTTTATTTTTAAAAAAATTATGAAAATGCCAGGGAAATGATTGAAAAGTCGTCAGGGAAATCGACTTGGGAATTTTAATTCGTACAGCAAGTTAATTTAAAAAAAAAAAAAAAAGCTGGCAGTGATGGGATTCGAACCCACGCCTCCGGAGAGACTGGTGCCTAAAACCAGCGCCTTAGACCACTCGGCCACACTACCTGACGTGGGTAGCCACTTCTAGTTTTATCAGCATGCCACAGATCAACAGATAACATGATATTTTTTTTATTAATGTCACATTCCCCATTACCTTTTGATTACTATTGAAATATCAGCATGGGATATGGTGGCAGAAATATCTGAAGGACTTTCCAGTTTAGGTTTTGATTCAATTATGTTTCTGAAATTAATTCCTGGGGTTATTTTCGCCTCGATCTGCGGGAAACCTTATCACGTAGGCATTGATTTTTTATACCAAAAGCACAAGCCCGATTAATTTTCTCCCCTTTGAAAACACTTACAAGCACACGTGTACAGTACATGTACTGTATGTACAGTGTATGATTGATTTTAATGCTACTGAATAGGTCGAGGAAAATCGGATTATTTTGACACCTTAATTAATTTTTTTTTCGCAAAATGTTAATCTCCAGGAAGTTGCTTTATATAGAATTTGTCCTCGCTTCATAGATTTCTAATGAAATCCGTTCGACTTTACGCAACGTTTTTTCATTAATTTCTTTTCATATACGTATTTTGATATTGAAATTATTTAACTGGATTTACGGTCCGTGTAATGAATGACGTTAATAACTGTCCGTCTGGAGGTCATCCGTTCATGCTTCAATATTTCTGTCAATTGTTGACATTCAAGGCCGTTCTAAAACACTGTACATCATATCCCATGCGGGCAATTAAAAAAGTATGCCACCGTATGTAATTAATACCATGCTGAAACATGCTCCGAAAACAGAATGAGATTTAGTGCGAAGGCCACGCTTCTCAAACATTCAATAATGTCACGATAAATTGTGCAATAGGACACTGTGAAAGAATTTGCAATCGTACCAGCTCATTAAAATGTGGAAGTGGTCCTGACAAACGCAATTTTTGGTCAGTAAACATCAGTTGTAGGCCCGAATTTTGCGTCGTAAAACCCAGCTGTCATCAAATTACGTTTTGGACCAAGCACAGAAGGCCAGACTTGAGATTTTTTTTGGACAATTCAACCTTATTGTGTCTCTGGTTGCGCCCCTTTTTTGCAAATTAGGAACTCGGAAGGCATTTGGATGAAAAATGAGATGGAGTAAGCCTGCATTTTCTCGTTTTCTGAGTAAAAAAAACAATGATGGAGGAGATTGGGTAGATGGGGTTTTAAGTTTTTTTTTCCTTGAAGGCCACTTTATGTCCTCAAACTTGACATTAAAAGTTGACTTACGATAGTGCTTAATTTATGTGGGCTAGCAGCTACACGTACACTGTAGCTTTATTCCATTGCATTGTTTGGCCTCCAAAAGTTATCAAAACCACGGAGAGGCGACGGACCATAACGATGCATGGGGGATTTTTTCGACTTTATTGGGATTGTGAATTTGAAGGTGCGTTTACACCGGATAACATCGTGTTGTGTAACAAATTTTGTAACTTTGCTATATAACGTTTTGTTACATAGTGTAGTAATCCCAGCTTTTTCCAATGTACAGTAGGGCCTACATGTATATGAAGTTGTACAACAGAGTGGAAAACTAATTTGTTATATGACACTGTTTTGAGATATAGCAAAGTTATACAACTGAGAAGAATGAGAAGAAAATGAGAAGAAAAAACGTTATTTAACATATTGTAGTATTGATGACCCACGTAATCGATCGAGTGTTATATAGCAAGTTGTACAACAGGGTTAAAATCCAATTTGTTATAATACAATGTTTTGTGATGTTGTGGAAAGGCACTTTGATTGAATCATTTCGTGTAACACTTTCTAACAGTTGAAATTGTTTGATTTTTGCAGGGTAAGTACGGACGCTGCCCATGGCTATCCGTCCATCAGCGACATGCCCCACGACATCACAAAAAAGCACCGTCACCCGCCAGGGGGCGACGAGGCCCGGGTAGACGGCGGAAGCCCCAGGGTCAGCGACGGTGGATTTCGCCAGGGGGACGAAGGTCGTGGCTCTACGAGGGCCAATTCGGACAACGGGGTCAGTAGAACGGGCAGCCGGGTGCTGGATGAATGGAGGCGGAAGGCCAACCAACTACTCTCCAGGACACCCTCGGCAGCAGCTGCTGTCAATCCCCAACAGGTGGCGCAACATCAGAAGCACCATCTGGTGGACAAGCACCTCCATCAGCATCCTTATCAGTCCAATCCCCATCTGCACTTGCAACAACAACAGCAACACGTTTCTGGAAATGTCATGGCCGTCCAACACCAGAGGCAGCAGCGGCGTAACAGCCTGGGAGGGGAGCACAGAGAGAGGGCGCACTCTTTCCACGAAACCAAAGGTATTGCAATTAAGCAAAATTGTTTACATGCCATACTTTGTCTAATTGACTTACAATGATAAACTAGGATGTTAGCTGTGAGAACACACGTCTGGTAATTGTTTTTCTGGTCTGGAATAAGGCGGTACAGACAGGCTAATTTATTTGGTGGACCCAAAGCATCCACACCAACAATGTGAGGAACATTGCGAGAGATTAATGTGGGAAAGGGTTTGATCAATTGTGAACACCTGCAGGCTGTAGCAGACATCTTCATTTTCTAGTCGACGAATGATGATGAAGTGAGATGGTACCGTATAAAAACCGAGGAAATGGGAAATTATTGCGTTGGTCTTTGAAATTTTTTCCTCGCTGAAGAGATGAACCAGTAGCTGGAACATCGAGAAAAAAATGGATAGTTTTAACTAGTCTTAATTCTTGACACAAATGAGAACTTCAGAGAATCTGAATCAAACCTCACAATTCAACTCCCGTTTTTAACTCATCACCAGTTGCTGGGACATTTATAAAATCAGGATAACATCAGCAGAGTTTCCACAGGATCTGGGTCTTTATGGGGATCCTGGAAAAATCAGGGGATTTCTTACTAACTGCATGGGAAACCTAGCTCGGGAAAGTCGGGAGAACTTTGGAAATTTTCCAACATGTCAAAGGATTTCCTCACTTTGTACAATTTTGATGGATTTAAATAGGTGTGTGCACATATTTTTGCACATGCTCGGGATGCATGCCTAGATATTCTATTCGGTTTGATTTGAAATGTTCTGAGATTAGAATAGAAAAAGGATCAGTTCCTATTACAACATTGCTCCGTGATGGTTGTGTGGATTTGCACTCTTGGATTTGTGAAGGATAAATAAGTTTTGCTCAAAGTTGATCACAAGATTTCAACAATTTTCAATCCAGAAGGCATAGTTCAACTATCAGTTATTAAAAATTCAAACTAAGTACATTCCTAGTCTCGAAACACTGTTTTGTATTCCTAGTCTTCAGGAATGTACTTTTTTAATTTAGATTTACATTTTTAAAGGTTCTGCATGTTGTGTGAATTCATTGATTACGCAAATTCGAACCTGGGAAAGTCGGGGGATTTTATATTACTAAAGCTGTGCGAACCGTGATCAGTAATTGATAGATTTTATTATTGTATCTCTTTAGCCCAATTCTTGGCACAAATAAGAAATGCAGGGAATTTTAATAAACCATACAATTCAACTTGATTGATCGACTCCCTATTACATCTCAATTTACATTTACATGCAAAGTACAGTACATCATCGAGCATTAACACGACTCATTTCTTGCAGGTGTCCCTCAGCACCATCGCAACAGCGCCGCCATCAACAACAAGACAGTGGCTGACATGGCAAACTGGAGTACTTCGGGATACAGCCGGATGGCGTCGCCGTTGACTGCCAACGCCATGAGCCCCACGAAGGGCCACGGTCAGTGTAGCCCCAGCGAGTGTGACTCGAGAGCCGAGAACATTTACGAGAACGTGGGGCAGCAGAAGCCGCAGCCACAGATGGCGCTGGTGGCGCACGAGAAGAGCGCCTCGCTCTCCTCTTGCTGCTCTTCGCCCTCTGTCGACCGAATGCTGCAAAACACCGGTGGCAAAAATCTGGCTGGAGAAGGCCGAGTGCGGCCGGCCTTCGAGAGGGAAAGGCGCTCGCTGCGCAAGCTGACCAAGGACTCGGGCTATGAAACCAGCCCCTATTCTGAATCCGACTATGCCAACATGGAATGGTTAAGTGATCAAAACAGCGAACGTGGTCTCATGAGCCCGTCTCCAACCCACACCCACATGTCTTCGTATCCGCCGTACTGGGACTCCATGTCTGACCAAGAAGGCCCTTACCAACACTACCCTGGTGCTGGACAGCAGAGGCTGTCCAGGAGCCAGTACCAGAACCAGATAGAGGGCAGCTATGCTGTGCGCTCAGGGCATTTGATTTCATCGAGGTGAGTTTTCATACCGCTTTTATAACATTGAGTCGGGTGGTATCTGTTACCATATCATTTTTAGCAGCACGATTTTGCTACGGGGAATGTCTCGGCCAGAACGGCAGAACCGATGATGGCTCGGGACGATGCCAGCATCGAGGTCAAAGGTAGAAATTCGGTTTAGGTTCACTTGTTGCTACAGTTCTCATCTCTGAGATTGTCCTTCATTGAGTTTGTACACATCAGACGAGTTTCTAGGAAGACTGCACATTAATTCGAATTGTCGATTAACTTGCATCGTGGTGTGGTGCGGGCTAATTCTGGTCTTTTCGAAGCAAGACATTAGTCAGATTTTCAGAGTTGCTCATGATGGAGTCTCTTGTAAAGGTGTTTCGTAACTACTCTTCATGCACGTCTGTGCCAAACTTGTTTTCGTTACAAGATCACATTAGCAATCTATCACTTGCCATTGCCATCTTTAGGAAAATGTGAAAAAAACTAAGAGACATTGACCCGTGCTGCTATTCTGCTACTCTTGTGTAAGATCCAATGAAAGGATTGTAATGACCACCAAATTCATTGCATACTGTATCAAAACTATAGGACTCCCCAAGACAGCGTCATTGAGCACTATGCCCCTGTGTTGCATATACACTAATGAAGCTAACTAGATGTGTTGGGCAGCGAACGGGTCGAGGCGTTTTGAACATGGGTACAGCTTGACCTTGCAAGGGCTTTGTATTTGGAATAATGTACTCGCAATCAATAGCTAACCCAAAAATAATTAAGAATTTCATTGTCTATTTATTTGGCACGGGGTATAAAAGAAGTTTCTTTTAATTCTCGCAAAAGCCATAGGAAGTCGATTGCTGCAAAACGCCATTGTGTTCTACAAATGCCCACTAAATAGTCAGACCGACAAAAGCCTGTTTTATGGTAATTTGCTGAACTTTTAATATCTGACGTTGCATGAATACATACTTGAGCATTTATAAAGAATTAACTTGGTAAATTGAATGCGATTTCTTGCCCTTGAGACCACCGTGAAAGTACTGTCAGGGTACTTGTTCTGACTGAGGGAGGGCATCAGGCGGAATCGTACATAAACACCTGCACTTACATTAGGACTGAATTTGAATGTTAAAGGAGATAGTATCAATCTTTTTAAAACAAAATCGTGCTTGCCTTTCACTGACACCATACTGAGAGTGGGGCGCATTTGAAGGGGGATGCTTTTAAATTTGACTTAATAGGGCATTCAGGGGGACCCATTCGAGTGAATCCCTTCGTTTGGCTACAACTATGACATTTGTTGGCCAGTTGTTATGACATGAATACACTTGCATAACACGAGCTTTAACTCAAACCATTGAACATGAATTAAAATGTGTACAAGTTAACGTTTTTATACTTTTTATTTGGAGCAGATGCTCATAATTCAGATTGCATGGCATTTTACAATGTTTGCAAAACCATTCCGTGAACGAATATTCTGATCCTTACATCTGAGCAAGTAATTTGAATTACCAAGTATGAAGTGGAACAACTGTTGTAGCTATCTTTAAATTTCGATTCATACTTATTATAATTTTATTAACTTGGAAAAAGTTAATGCACTTAATTTTTGGTTGCCCCTGTAGATCAGCTTTCCAGACATGCTTTCGTGTGCAAGGGCACCCTACTGTCTGCATTTAAAGTATATTACCTGTTAAATGCGCTTTTTGAAGACATCATGTACGTGCAATATTTTAGCAACATTTCAAATTAATGTTTAGCTAATTAATGTACATGTACTTTCACGTTGGCCTGCAGGCGAGTACAGGTATGCAACGAAAACTGCCAAAATTGATTTTTGTTTGTACTAGATTTTCTATCCAGCCGATTTGCATGATCATGAACTATTCCTCAAAATTCGACACAATAACCTACAAATACGAACTCGTATATCCGATATTCTATTTAGGGTGAGATAGATTTGAAGCCGGAGCCTGAAGGCAAAGCTTTTGATGGAGGACAAGATGGGAGAAAATTCTTTTCTGTTGGTTATACGATTTTGGCATTTCATTTTTACTGGCACCAAATAATTCCAGTTTTCTTAATTTTCAAACTGGAGTAGTTTAGCATTAGATATGCTCGATATGAAATACTGGACCATATTGTCTATTCTGCATGTAACTATCATGCACGTTATGGAAATGTTGTAAATGCGTTCCCGATATTTGCCAGAAGTGGGACAACTGAATTAATGGCTTAAAATGAATCCCTTTTTCATTGTTTATTGTGTGCAACCCACCATTATTCTTTTTTGTCTCACTAATAACCATAATGCGTTTCGTAATGTTTTTATTGGAAAATAAAAGAGAAATAAAAGCAAAATTGGTCAAAACATGACGAAAACAAAACCACTATCTACCCAACATGTGCTTAGCGAAAGTTTCACATTTTGCAGGTGCAAGCTCTGATACAAACGTTTGCTTTACTATAACATAATCACTGAGCTTCTTGCAGATTGCCATAGTTTTGAGTGAAAAGGGTAATCAAAAAGTTGTACCCTCATTAAAAAATATTAATTTGAAAAACTGTTAGTTACAAGGAACACATTTTTGGGGGGAAAAAAACGTAAAGAATTGGTTTTTTATTTCATGTGTTTGTTTCCTTTCAAAAATAGTTTTCGGTGGCTTGCTTCTGTCTTGACCCGGTGACGGTTAACAGAGACTGACGGTTAAACGAGTGCCGGCTAATCGAAGTTTCATTGTAGGCCCTATATGAAATAAAAATATTTATTTCTTTAATGTTTTTCCAAAAATGTGTTACTGATAACCCTTTGTTCTTTAATTAGATTTTGTAATGTGGGTATGACTATATGATCACCCAATATTGCTTGCACCTAAAGGCGTAGTAGTCATTTTTCGATAATCAGTTTAGGAGAAAACCATGGTAAGTTGTATGCCTTTTGGTTTCTACAGTAGAAACATGTATGTAATAACCGCAATGATTTGAGGTCTGTATTTTTGTAAGTTCTGCCGTCCTGCCAAAATGAAACCTGCGAGCAAGAGTCGGTTTTTCTTCTCACGTAAGGTTGAAAAGTCCCCGAATCGTCATTAATTCCGAGGTCTGTTTGTTGTGGCCGGCAGGAAACCTTGGCAGCGAGTGAATGACATTGTCGGATGAAAGCGAATTAAGTGAATATTAAATCCATTTTTCGCATGGCAAACGACCCTCCGTTTATCTTACCTGCATCTCGAATCGCGTGTGGGGGGAGGAATCTTGTCTGGTCGAGGCGTGCGGGCCAGTGTCCAGCGTGAAAGAGAGGACATTGGCTCTGGACGAGATTAGAGCCAGTGAGCTGTCTCCTCACGTACAGGAATGTGGAGAATGCCAACCACTCTCTGAGATAGGATGTCAGGAGCTTGAATTCCCATTTCCCCCTCCATTCTTTTTACGCGGATATGGAAATGAAAGCAAGGGGGGCAGGAGCAGGGGCAGGGTGGCCACTGGCCAGGGAGGTGTCAATCTCACTCTGGACGCCGATATGGTGATTTACGACACGCATGACGAGAGGGACCCAAGAGAGCCGTGAGGTGACCAGAGTAACACTGGAAGTTGACTTCGTTTTCATACGAACCTATCTGTTTTTGGGACGCCATTTGTAGGCCAAGGTGGGTCTTTTAATAACAACCAGGCCAGCTATACTATAGGCATCTGGGGGATTGTCCATCACGGTATTTTTATAGAGCTTCGTGCGCCGGATGAGGGCAACCCGTGAGGTCAGCTATGCGGGACTTTAAATAATGGTACACCTACATCCACCAGGGATTAACGTTTTTATGCCCGTTTTCGCATTCCAGATAACGAAAGCTTTCGATTGTTCAATTTTGTCCTTACCGGGTATTGGAGCAGCGGTGACTTAACCGTTCCTGAGCAAAAGCAACTAAAAGTACTTATTAGCAATTGAAATTGGAGCAGATGCTTCAGCGAATGAGTACAGTTTAAGGTGGTGATGCTACAGTTCATGGAGTCATGGGCAGACATTCCATCTTGGTAAAGACAATTAACCGAGTTTCTTCCAAGTTATCCAACCATTGATTTGGTTTATTTAACATGACCACACTCAGTAGTTTGAAGCACTTTTTTTTACAAGTTTGGTTATTCCAAGCGACTTTGTTTTGTCGCATCCTTTCATGCCAACAAAGAATGCTTGAGAAGTGGTTCTCTACACCTTTCATGTTATACGTACATGTATATAAAGTGGTGCTGTTACAGTACTAGGACAGTCTACATTAGTCACGAAGCTTCCGAACATTACACTTTTACTAAGAAAACTAAGTTTTGTAAATAATAATAACAATTCTTCCAAGTTTCCAACTACATGTGTTGATTTGGTTATATTGGTTATCTATTGGTTACATTTCATGACCACAGTCAATGGTTAGAAGCATTTTTTTTTACAAAACTTAGTTATGTTAGTTAGTGTTGATTATTCCAAGCGACGACGTTTTGTCGTATCCCTTTTGTACCATCAAAAATTGCTTGACCAGTCACTATCTACATTGAAACACTTCAGCATCAGTTAGCTTTCATGTTACATCTATAAAATGGCATCAACCCATTTTAAAACGGAGCAGCCGGTTTATCTCTTCGATGCCCAGCATTTTTCGAGCTAATTTGTTCTCCGCTTTTGGAGTTTTAAAAGGAAAAAAACGAGACAAAACGACCCCCTGCTCGTAAATGCTCCACATGCCATAGAGATAGCGCCCATGCATAGTGAGGTACATTGTGTGCCTTACAGGAGCCGCTGTCCCATTGTCCCTATGGTCACATTCCTCAACGTGGCTCTTAAAACCCACTTCAGTGGCCTTTTTTTCAGCCTAATCCATTCCGTTGAGGTCGTGTCTCCACGTAACTCTTCAGAGGCCTTCACTTCCAAGATTGTGACATCCAGAGACATCGCCTTGTAATAACATTACGTCTCACTTTTTCCATCAGACATTCTGCTGGAAGGGGTTTGGAGGGCTTTTTTTGTGCTGTTTTTTCTCAAATTGCGCATTGGATAAGATGCCTTGTTTTCGCTGATTTTTCATGGTGCAAGAGTGGTTTTAATTTTTTCTTGACGCTGAAGAACATAGGTGCCAACACGATTCGACTGGCGCCAGCCATGGCTGCAATAAGGAAAAATATTGTGTTACCCCAATAACCTGGAATTTTGGATTTCTTGGCCTTCTATGTTTGTACTTCTCGAATTACTGCTGATAAATTCAAAATTCACCAGGCCTGGTTCGTGACAATGCAAGCAGGTGTGCTTTTTTGAGCTTTTGAAAAACAAATATTATTACTCGAGGTGGATTAAACCTGAAGAATGCTTAATTTCAGTGTATACATTTACGTTGTGGGAAATATTGGGGAAAGTGCAACTCCTTTATATCTGTTTATTGCTGCATTTGAAAGGGAATTTAGACCATTTACTTTTATATCCTCGGTCAAGGTTTCAAATACATCACGTGAATTGTTGCCCCCTTCTTCGTATTATATTTTACCACAAGAAACGTGGCATTATAAGCTGCATTGAAAAAGTCACGCATATTTTAAAATTACTATAAATGGGGCATCTGGCTGAAAATCACGCTATATGTAGGCCTAAATCATTATTCAATCATGTGTTACAATCAGTTGTTTTTTAATCTAGCGAAAAAAATATCCGAATGCACATTTTTATGTACACTTTAGAAACGTCTTGTGAACATTAATTTCTTGCAAAGACAGCTTGAATGAGCAATAACAGATTTTACATATCTATAGTTATTGGTCAGCACGAAAATCAAGAGGAGACATGAAATTCTGTTAAAGAAAGCTGAAAAAACTAATCTAAAGTTGCTGTCTCCTCGTGAAAATGTGTTCAATTTCCTGTGTACATGTACATAATAAGCAATAAATATAGCATTCCTTACATTAGCATCTCATATTTGTGCAGTTGTACTGGTTCGGGGTGGTCAGAGAAATTTGTTTTAAAACCTGGGAAAGACAGGTGGACAAGTCAGTGAAGTTGAAAATATCATTTCTGGGGCAACCCTGTCGAGGTAAAGATGTCTCCCAAGTTAGATTATACTGTAAAGTTTGGTGTTCATGTATTAATTTCGGATTCATAGTACACAAATTCATCGTCACAAATTTAAAAACTGGTATTTGCTTTCAGAATTTGGGGATAAATGAAGGGTGCTGCATGACAGCTGAGTAAAGATGACATGGAGGAACCCTTTTGTGACTTTTTTACCTTCTAAATTAAATTAGTACATGTGATTAGTGTAACAGTAGACTCCATATCCCCGGGATCAGGATGTGATAAGTGCACGCATGATAAATGCAAGGACGTGGATGGGGAAAACTTGATGCACTGACCTCAAAATTCAAACAATGGGCCACGAGTTTATCCCCCACGTACCTGCTTGCACAAATATTTCAAAATCTCGTGCGAAAGTTACCTAATGCATTCATCTTGATTTCCTCTTGAGCATGGGGAGGGCATGAGGCTGACATGCATCGTCTGACTTGTATGAAGCTGGCTAAAAGCGTATAATTTGTCAATCCAGAAATGGAGGAGTTGAAATTGTGAGGCAAGGTCATGCAAGCGTCTAGCAAAACTAACAGACACGCTATGTGTTCCGGATTTAAAATTCTTGCATGTGTTGCTGTCAGAAAAGAAAATGCTGTACCAATTGCAAGGATGCGGCCTTGTGAAAAATTGTGAAAATTTATATCCTTGTGTGGAAAAGTATGAAAAATGACAACAAGAAACCAGCCTAAAACTGAGTAATTCTCCTCCATTCGGGTCTTTAAGTAATAAAATTTGATTATTTTATCAGATTTTGCATATGAAAAAATGTGAAAAATTTCAGATTCTTCGATGTGAAAAATTGTATACCATCTGGCCACATGCCTGCAATTGCATTGTCTGTTTATCTGCCATTTAGACATAAGTCAAAATATTTTCGCTTTTGGATGCAATACGATGATCAATCACCGTTATAATATTTGTTCAGACTCCAAGTGTGAAGCCTCTGTGGAAAAAGGCGCAATCGCATGGCTTAACTTAAGAAATATACTACAAATAGATTGGACCACATATAAAAAATGTCATACTTTTTGTAGCACACAGCTTATATATAACCTCAGGAAAACTGCCGAGCTTACTCCAGCAGTCAAAATTTCATGGTAATTAAGCGTCAAGTTCCACAAACACTTTTAACGTCCTATTTAGGACGTTTATGGATTTGTATGCTAGTTACCCAGCATGTGCACTTGTTCACTGTACAGTCTATGTTGGAGACAAAAACAATGATAATAGATTGAGAATAGGCCATTTGTACCACCCTTCATGAATATTATTATTAAAGGCACGAGTAGATCCTTATCTTTGTTTATATTATGTAAGCATTGCTTAATTTCCCTTTTTTATTTTTATTGAATTGGTGTACCGTGCATGTTGGGTTGCCGTTTTTTGATAGACACAAAATTTTACCTACGTGGGGTATCCAAACATTGATTATGGACGGGTGAAATGCAATTAAACAAGCGTTCGTTTTTCTTTGTAATTTTTCGGTCGATGTCCATGACCATACACGTTCTGGAAACAATATCTTTCAAATGCATAACTAGTATTTTAAGGTCACTTGAATGTTTGATTTCAGATACGAAAGCATGAATGAGCGTCTTTTGTTTACTTCCAATAATAGACTAGTTTGAAACTGCAGTTGTTTAATCTAATTGTTTGAAATTAATAAAAAAAAGTTCATTTTCTTTCATACCCTTGCACGTTGCTTGAAATTAGCAAAATACGAAAGTAGGAAAGTTTCCAGTCAGGGTGCCTTGAAATTTGAAAATAACTTCTTTTTAAGATTTTAGGTCATCCTAATACGTTTTCAAGATAAGTAGGCCTACTAGAACAAGTACATGCTGGAGTGTGGGTGTTCAATTGTGTTCGTAATTTGTTTTCATTCTCGATACTTGACTTATGCATTGCTTTACTGTGTCATGGGCTACAACGTGCCCAGGTCTACCATCTGCAAGTAATCGTGCATTCACCAACTTTGTTTGTACAAATAAATAAATGGATATTCGCAAACAATTAAACACGTGCTTCATTATGCGCACGAATTTGAATAGAAGTGAACACCTAGGGGGAAATGGGCTATATTTTTAATTCGGTAATTTTTTTCCTTATTTAGTAAATTTTGGCACAGCGTCTTTTTGAATATTGAACGACGTGGACGTGGAATTAATTAGGATGTATGGAAGTTGGTTAAAACATAATGTATGGAGAAAGAACGTTTTTATGTAGATTCTCCTGAATGTTAATTTACAGGTTAGGCAGCTCAGCAGCAATCTATTTTGCGCTGATTGCACATCATAAGTGTAAGGAATTTTTAGTTTATCCTTCGTACTCATTTAAAACTGCTTCACGAACTTCCAAGGCGCCTTATTTGTAGCTGTGAGAGAATTAAGCATGCAGATTGTAGACATACCAATCATATAGAACGTTTTTTTATGCTGTGGGACGATCGTGACGTCAGTGTCTTTTGAAATTCGTATGCACTAAATCATGTTAAAATAGTGGTTGTCTGGCCCTTGCATGGCGAATCGACAGTTGTCTTGTTTTTGCAGACTTCTAGCTACGATGTGACGTATGGAATGCATGCTTATGAATTACACGAGCGAGATGCACATTCATTTTGTTTGATGAATTGTGAACATGGGAGTTGTTGTTGGCACCTGAAGCACTTCGCAGCAGCAGGCCACTTGACCACGTGACATGCTTGCGCAGGGGGATTGGAATGGATCTAACGACCTTATTAAGGGCAGCTGGAATATAAGAATGTAAGGGCAAAAGTGTGGGCTATGAACAATGGTATACTTTTTAATATTAAAGCAACTAATGAGAGAAGAAACTTCAATGGAGGGGAATGAGAATGATAAGATATCATTTTGGTGATGCCATCGCAACGCCCTATATATTTCCAAAAATGTCATGGAATAAAAACTGATAATGGTTTTGAGCATCTTCGCCATTTGTCGTTATATTTTTATGATAGTTTCTTTGGTAACGGAAAAAGTAAACCAGTTTAGCGTTATTAGCATTTCCGTCCTTATTACATAAAATATGCTTAAGTTTCAAACACGTAAAATTCACGTGTCCAGCAAAGCGATGTAAAGATGACCTGTTCTGCCATGGCAAGAGATCAATTACTGTATGCCATTTACCCATAATAATATAAACTATAAAATTATAATGCTCAAAGCTGAAGCGCTTTTTAATTTGTATTTTTTTTTGGAATGCATCCAGTTTGTTTTGCTGATGGTGGACTATTTCTTTATAACGAAATCAAAGTTGATGGAATTGTTTGCAGGTCATTCACTGGAACATATCTGAAATCAATGTAAATGAGCTTATCACCATGTACACAAACCATTTTCAAATCTCCAAGACTGGTCCAATGCAAGCACATGTAAGATGAACAATAAATACCAGTTCTGGTTGAAAATGTGAAACAATAAAACACTTCTGTCTCAGTGTGAGTGCACATTTCTAGCAATGCAGTTCGACGCGCCTTTTAAAAGCAGTTCGATATTTTTTTCCAAAAACACATTTAAAGTTTTGATAAACAGTTCTTATAGTGATTCATAAATTCAGTCGTAATGCATTTCTCATCTCCCACCAGTACATTTCAGCGAACTGTATTTTCCATAAATGTTGATCTTATGTATACACCTGTCAAAGATATTCCTATCAATTTTTGAAATGCATAGAAACCTCCCAACTTCTTACAACCGATTATTCTTGCGCCACCATCGACATCTACCTCTGTAAACTACTTGGCAGACCAGTTTTCGAGCTTGAAAGGTGTCCACCCAATCGTTTTTATTCCTTATGGTTTATTCATTTCTTTAAATTTCACTTTGATACAATCAAAGAACTCGTGCAGACCGAACGTATACAATCTCTAAGCATTTTCTGTCATAATAATTTCAAAGGCATGTGGGATGGTTGCAGATCCGAAAATTCTTCAAATCGTTTTAATTTTCGTTTCCGCGTCTTAAAAACATCTTGTTCTCCGAATTTTGAAGAGAAAGTCCTTCAGGGAAATTTTTCAGGCCACCTTGAAATTGTTTTTCCTGTGATTTATCAGCCAGTGGCGGATCTGGGGAAAGGGGGCAGATGGACGCCCTTCTCTCCCCTTATCCATAATTTTTCCTACATACGACAGGTACTTGTACTGTATTAGTTTGCAGAATTTGCAGCAGAGAATGCATGAATGAGTATATAGGAGCAAAGGGGGTTATCCTTAACAGAAAATCTCACGAAGAAAAAATTAGAATACACTTTAGAACAATCCTGTGTTTTTGGTTTTTTTGTGATGTTGAAGAAATTAAAAATTACTGGAAAATAAATAGAAAATATTGGCATGTATAGTATATTACAGTATAATAAATGCAAGTAAACTGAATACCACGATGATCCACATGTGAGGTCACACCCTGTTGATTCCCTCTATAAGGCATTCATTATTGCAATTTTAAGCCATTGTTATAGTAATTTGTTAATGACATCATTGCAATAACGTGCAGTGTCACATCCCTTATAAATATAAACGCATTGAATATGCGGCACATTTTGAACTACGCCATACAGTATTTCACGGTCGAAAAGTAATTACCAGTGTAGGAGAAATTAGTCATTTGCATTCCAGCAGAAATTCAGGAAGTATGTTATTTAATAACCCTGGATACAATTGCAGTCGCAAGTTGCCATAAGGACAAGTGAGCGATTTTGACATTGTGTGACCATAACGTCCTTAATGTTTCCACTTAGAATTGCTTACCTGAGGTTCGAAGGACAAATAAGATACGCATGGGAAGATGAATTTTCAGAAATCAGAGGGTGGTCTTTGCATGCATTCCTATGTTATGAAATTCAATGCACGGATGCTTTCGGCTCTTGATATTTAGTATAAACCTAAATGGAATGGTGGATTTGAACCCTGAATAGCGATACAAATTGCACTGGCATGCTGTTGTCAACAAGCAATTCAGTCGTGAATTAGATCTACATTACATCTACATGTACATGTACATAAAAATTGAAATTTAGCACTAAGGTACATAACTGCATGCATGATGAATTGAGTGCTTATTCTATTGTTGTTCATATTTCTGCGAGTAGGGCATGTGTATAGGCTCGTCCAATAATTATACATTTCGTATTTTTAAATATACAGACATACTGTAGATATAGAGCTAGTTTGCTTTCCTGACTTTTTCTTTGTTTCTTGCAATTTTTGACGCTGATAGGCGGAAAGAAAAGGGGAATCGTCAATTACCTAAGTGCAAGAATTGTTTATATTGAGTGTATGTTTTACTCACACTCCAGTTTATGGGATATTATAGACAGTATTTTCCAATGTTAACACATGTTAACAAAATGTAGTACAAATACTAGAAAAATTAAGTCTTAAACTGTCGTATACTTAACCTTGTATTATCCTAATTGCGAAGATCTTATTGGAAATGTGCTTAATTTTAATGTTTTCGGAATTTCTTAAATGCGGCCTTCAGGCTGGTGCTGTATAAGTGTCTTGTTATTCTCCTGTATTTTTCCGACCAAGATTGTCGAAGCATTACTCCATGTTCATCACAGTAATGGAAAAACAGAAGTTTCCAAAATACACGTAGCTACTAAAAGACCTATCAAAAATATTTTGATGGTACAGTGCATAACAAGGAACTTATTTCGCAATTAATGATCATAACGCAGCAATTTGAATCCTCTTTTGGTATACATGGATTTAGAAACTAGACACGTATTTCAATAGTTTAATACACAAGATTCCCACGGCAGGGTTCCCACTCAAATTCTCAAATCAACTTCCCTGACATGCCCTGACATTTTACCTAACATTTTTTAAAAAAAGCAAAGAAAAATGATAGATTTTATCCCAAATTTTTATAAATGATGAAGACTATTCATTTGGCTAATATAAACTATCTCAATTTTCCTGACATTTTTTCGAATTTTCCCGATTCGCCTGACATTTTCTGACTTCCCAGAAAGTGAAATCTTACACGGTATGTTACCAAGTTACGAGGGTCTTGCAATGAATAGTGTGGGTCAAACCATTCAGCTTTTCCATTGACGTGGGGTTGTGAATTGACGCCATTTTGTTGAAATTTTCTCATTAATCACGTCAGCCATTGGGACCGATTTGCTCCACGGTGGTTTACTTTCATTGGTTATCTTGGTGGCAGTCTCAGCGTACCATGATTTGTCGAAAACTTGAGGGAGAGTGAAGTTGATTACATCATTGAGGAATTTTTTGGTTGTCAGACGTCGGTTCCCATATGTTGTGTCCATGGTTGCTTCCGGAGCCCAATTGAATAAACAAATTTCACTTTTTTGCGAGTTTTTTCCCCAAACTTCAATGCATACTTTTCTCGTTCTCGTTCACGGCCTATAGATAGGCTCTTGGAAAGTAGGCCGTAAAGCGAATTGCTGTATAACGAATCATGTTTTAGCATTCATACCCATGTTAATTCAACAGGGATCCATTGTAACATTTTATTTCCATTACATATTTTAAAAATACACGTACATGTACTGTATACAATATGCATATAACAAACAAATTAGAATCTTGAAGAACTGTTGTAATCAGAGTTCGAATCGGTCATCACTACTAGCTGTATATCGATTCTGTTGTTTCGTCATGGTTTTGCTTACTTTTGAAGTTCTTTGTAACATTTCGATACTGCGTTCTTCATCAGGATCTACTTGAAGAACGCAGTATTAAGTTTATTGAGTTAACAACAAAATTTGAACCAATGCTTTAAAACAGGGCCATCCTCAACTACAGATTGTGCTGATGATGACAGACACACAGTAAGATGTGATTGACTCAGACAAACGTGTTGTACATTGTTTCCATTGCCTCGTAGTGTTTGCATCGCTTGCCTATAGCTTTCAAACTACTCGATTAGCACAAATGTGACATCAGGTATCCCCGTTTTGCTATGATGACCTATGGGCCTAATGACCGTTATAGCGATATTTTTTGGCTGTAAAACGAAACATTGCCATGAATCAAAAAAGGCAGTTATAGCGAAAAGCCGTACAACCAGCGGTCGCATAAAGAGGTATGGGTGTACCCTCATGCGAAATTTGAAATATGCATGTTTAATGAGCGTGGCGGAGGAAGGGGAAGTAGTAAACTTCGCTGACAGTCCAACTGCTGTCCAGTTCGTCAAATCCAGGAGAGACCTACACTGTAGATGGCCAGAAATGCCATTTTCGTGACGACGTTATGACGTACATGTAGGTGATTTCACACCCTACTTCCTCCCATATTCCCGTGGGTATTCTGATTCTTCGATCACGTTTGAACCCACCGCTCCCATTCTTCGGTCACGTCCATGTCACGCCAGTCTGACCTGTTGGCTGGTCGAGGAATGTCGATTTTTGGAACAGTCCTTGGCGGTTCAACAACGGGAAGTTGTTACCCGCTGGCACCGTTCAACCTCAACTGGTTTGACATTCACTGGCTTTATTCATTCTAGTCTCTGGCATCGCTGCTGAGTGCACACGCTATAGCACTCTCCTGTACTCGTGTACTCACTGCTAGGAGTAACATTATACGTCGGCCATTGTTTTAAGTGATCCGCGGTAATTTACGAGGATTTACTAGACGTCCTAACGTCAAAGTTCAATGGCAACACTGACGTTGCTGGAATAGGATAAGTTCGGGATTCTGGAGCAACAACCTGTTGAGGAATCTTGAAAATGCAATGGAATTCGGATCGGTTTATGGTAAGACGATGTCTTTCTTAAAACTAACGAGCTAATTTTATATCGTTTGTCAGCACTTGACGTTGAGTTGGTTAATGCATTTGGCTGGACAGTGGACAGTTGGGCTGTTCTAAAGACAAGGTGTATAAAGATTACCCCATATTGGACTATAGGATCATTATTTTCACCACAATTTGGAGACGGGGTCGTACTCCCATTTGATAACCACCAAGCAGACATGCCACGAGGGAAAAAAAAGCAAACTTTTGTTGCCTAAAAGGAGAAAAAAAATCTGAAACAAAAAGCAATCATGGGGGGCAGGTCAGGCCAGGCCAGATGCTGTTAGTTTTTCTTTCGTACTAATCCTATTATCAGATTGTCAGCTAGCTTTGTTTACCGTTTTTGGTGCCTCGAAGCCACATTATGCTCAGTCTCCGTTTTTATCGCCTCTTTTCGATAGCGATTTTTGTGCAGAAGTTTGCTCTTGAAAACTTTAGTGGCTAATTATCTCGCCATCAAAAACCCATTTTTGAGAGCAGAATCGTGCTTTTTGGAGTCTAATCTAAAAAATAACATCAACATCCCACACCCTTTCAACCGTATAGTACGTCTCAGGTTAAGAGTGGGCAATTTCACTCTGCCCGCCATCGACGTTTTAGAGCCGATTTAATACTTGTGCTTCTGCATAAGAATATATAGTTTGATATGGACCTAGTTTCCCAAAATATTTCGCTAGGTTTCTTCAAATTATGACAGTCATGGGTCCCCCAGTCAAGGAGCCAGGGAGAGGTCAGCGAAAACTGATATTACTTTTAATATTCCATGGATATTCAACAAATCAATAAGATTTTGCACAGCTAGTTATTGGTTAGCAAAAGATCAACAGATATAACTAGCAGTTCTGTAAAAGAAATTAAGAAAGCTAATTTAAATGTGCTATTTCTTACATTGGCATGTCATATTTTTGCATTTTCAATGGCCAGAGTGATCGGGGAAATTTGTTTTAAAACCTGGAAAAGCAGCTGTGTGTAAAAGTCAGGGAACTTGAAAATGTCATCCCTGGGGGAATCCTGATGGCCTTATTGTTTTCATTCATCATGTAATTTCATCATAAGTTAATGACACGTAAATGTTTCTATAAAATACACAAAATTGAAAATCGCAGGCTGACAGACATGTACATGTATATGTCATTCCAATTTGGGCATGTACTAACATAGGGCCTACATGTATTTTTCATTCGAAATTACAATATATTAGGCGTATTAATACAATTCTACATGTACTGTATATCAAACAAGTTATGAGCTTTGAATTGTTCACCAGAGGGCAGAGTGAAATTGCACTATTAACCTGTGACGTATACTGTACATTTTTTACACATGGTGAATCTCTGCACTGTTTTCGGAGTCAATGTGGACTGCACACCGGCCTATTATTGATTTAAACCGCAAAATACTGCGAGTCAAATTGTCTCTGATACGGTTTGATTTATCTTCATCGGTGGTTACCGTATCTCTGATTTCAAACACGCGACCTGAGTTAATCAGAAACGCTAAATACTGTACATGAGTCTGTTTAGATTTAGGCTTAACGCAAGTATGATAGTATAACGTCGTACTGTATCTATCGCATCACATGAGAGTATGAATCACGCATTTACATATTGGTTTGTCTTAAAAAAAGAACTCGTCTACTTTGTGATCATGCGCATACATGTCTGGGCTACTGATAATTTAGAAAGGAAAAGCTTCGCATTCTTCGTCGGTTACTCAGCGTTTTTTTCTTCATCATTTGTGCTTGCTTACGTGATGCAACCGGTTACATGAGTAAGGAATGGCGCCATCTGAGTATGTATGCTAATAATTATTGCCATTATTTAATAGATTTATTTAGTAAACGTCTTAATGTTAATCGGGTATTTGGGCTAGCTGGACTTTTCCGGTTGTGGTCTTACGTGAATTAATGTTACAATTTGGGCCTTGTGAAAAAGCGCTACTATTAGTAACAAAACTTCAGACAATAACAATCTGAATACTGAAAAAGTGGTGGCCTGGGCCCCAGCAAGTGCATCCCCCCTCCTCCCCTTCATTTATTAAAATCCCTGGCTTTCACACTTAATACCCCGCTATAAGGAAGCACACATATCTAATTCATAACACGAAAACCTAAGCCATGCAATAAAATAACGGAATTTAAGTCCGGGATTACTTGCTCGTAGGCCATCACATTACAGGGTTCCATCAGTTAACTCTTTTGAGCTTATTTATGCAATAAGCGGCTTAGTCAAACGCTCAAGTCGAAAGTAGACCTACATGTAGATGTACATGTACATGTACGTGTATTTGCGATTACCTTAAATATAGAAAAGGTTATTGGAAAGGCAGGGAGGTCAAGGGTTGGTAAGGATTGTGAGAGGCGAGTCCAAACTAAACATTCGACAATTGGCAAATTCTGCAATCAATGAAACATTGTTGGAGATTGGGAATGCTTACATGTATTTTTAGGTTTCCCGATTATAACATTCCATGACTTGTTGGAACACAATACTACAAGCTCATATTTCCATTTCACATTTGTAACTTGTAAACTGATTCTTGTACGCGTTTGTGGAATAGGGCCTCCTGGGCCCTACTTTGTATACTTTGTTGTACTTGCGTAGAGTTATGGTGTGTAATCTAAACCTCTGTGGAATTGTACTTGTATAGAGGTACATGTATGTTGTATACTCGATACCTCTATGGAATTATATTTGTATAGTGTTAGGGATTATACTCCATACCTCTTTACAAATACATGTACAATTCCATACCTTTGTGGAATAGGGCCCTGGAATAGGTTTGGCGTATACAGGATATCTCTATGGAATCTTACACGCAATCCACACCTTTGAGGAATAGGGCCCAGGGCGCAGCACTAGGCTACCCTAATTTTGTATGAAGTGTTCATGTACATGTAGTTCATGTTTCGTAAAATTCACAATACTGTGACTGGCACCTGACATTCCCCACACAATTAAGGCTGACTACACTGCGACAATTCGACGATACAGGGTTCCATTAATTGTTTAATCTGCAGGCTTAATTGTGTCATTGCTGCCTCTAAAAAGTGTAAAACAATTATTGGGTTTTAGGTTAATTTCCTCGCTGCGACTTGGAGAAAACCGAGAAACCTTGATAGGCCTACGCTGTCTTGATTAAAATACAGGGTGTCCCACAAAAGCCTTCTTACGAAACCTGGCCTATATTGCAGGCATTCGTTTAATCTTTCTGGGTTTGCAGTAGCACCTCGCGACAGGCATTTGTTTTAGCATTTTTGAAGGTTATCACGTGGAGCAAAACCGTTGGTAAAGAATGCAGGAACATGAAGCGGCTTTGACCTTAATTAGCAACTGCTTCGTGCACTTTCACGCGCTCGAAATTTAATAAATCATTTTGGAAATCAGCTAGACACGTTTTTAAATTTTTTGCTTTGCTCCTTTACGTTTGACGTAGGCCACGGAAGTATGTGACGTCCTTGCGCACCCAGGCATGGCGTTGGGGGCATGGACCCAGAGGTTGGCTTAGGTCATTCGTCCATGACATTTTAAGTACCGGCATGCCTTTACTTGTTCAGAAACGGAAATGCTTTCTTCGATCGATGGACCAACATGACAGGTGGTTGAACCAAATTTCAATTTTGAAAACATGCAAATGCGTAGACGTGAGCAAGAAAAAAAACCGTGGAGAATTTTTTCTCGTTATTTTAACGAGCATTGTTGTTTGTACTTTTGATTTTTGAACGTTTATGCAATGGCGCGCATCACAACCTTTTGTTTTCGTTAAAAAACTGCTGATGTATTTCAGCGTTTACAATACAGCCTTGGCAAGGTCTTTGTTTTAAAAAGCAAGCGAACTTTTTAATTATGCTGGTACATGCTCGTGTAAAGCGCGTGACCATCTTAAAAATGTACTGTAGTTTGTTGGAATCAGCTCAACATGAACTTCTATAGATTTTGAAACCTTAAGCTGCGTTTACACTGTATCACAAAACATTGTAACATTACAAATTAACATTTCAGAGTTTTTAACTCTGTTGTACAACTTGTTATATGTGATATGTCGCACATGTATTTGGAAAATAACACAACTCAAAAATTGTCAATTTACGGTTTAAGGCAATATTTATCAATGGAAATGATCTCAATCTTCATAAAAAAATCTTTGAACCCCATAGATTCCTAAGGATTGGCAGACATGTCAATTCTGAAACAACGGTGCTCTATGGCAAACTGTTTACAAACTTGCTTCTCCTGTAAATTGAAAGTTTTTGAGATGTCACTTTAGAAATATATGTGCGATATTTCGCCCACAATACTGCATAATGTTCAATAACATTTATTCGTCTCATTTTAAAACAAGTTGTATAACTCTACAAGTAATTATACCGAAGGATTGTTTACTATAGCTAAAATGGTGCTGGAGGAATAGTTGGAATATCAAATATGTCAGCCTTTTTCAAATTGCTTGAGCATGCATTTAAATTGTCGAAGTTTTGGTAAGAACTTAAATCCAGACGTCTTAATTATGTCATGGCTTTCAAACTCATCATTGACACTATAATTTCAGAAAGTGGGACTTTCACGAGTAAAAAAATTAATTTGGAACAGGAGATAACGAACTGTTTAATTACTACGTTAAACCTACAATGACGGGAATCGATGCTTGAATTACATGCAAATGTTTGCGAGCTTAGCTTATCAATGAACATAGGCCTGGTAATTAAAAATCACTTAAGCGCCTACACTGGACCTCATTTGCTGAAACGGATATGGCTACAGGACCTCCGTAGCGTTCGAGTGCCTTCAATGATTCAGTGGCTAAATTTTGACACGAATTGAGGTTAAGATGTGATGAGTCATTCGAAAAGGTCACCTGAGTCTACTTAACTAAAATTTCTCTTCATTGACCTGTCCAAGCGTGCATTTACTTGACGACCGTACCATTGCACAGTCACATTTATGGCCGGATCTTAAACCTTGTCCAATCTTATTGTCTGGCATATTCGTTATTTTTAACACAATGAGTAACATCAGCAGCACCTGAGGCATTCGGATAGAAACGCATGTGCTGTAAATGTGAAATTATTGCTGGCCGTAAAAATAACTGGTGAGTAATAGTACCAGTGTAAAGGTATTCTTGTACTTCATATTTCCTTAAACTAGACACGTCATAAACGCAACTTTTGACGCCATTTCGTTTTACGAAATGTTTCCTGCCCTCCACTTTCGCAGAAAGTAGAAAGCACGTGCCCAAATTAAAATTCAGGGAACTGAGATTTTGAATTTTGCCCTAAGTTGTCATTTTCTTTGCAAGTTTTTAAAATGATGATAACTTAAAGCACATGGTGAGACGTATTATACAAGTATACATGTAGCAATTAGCCATTTTAAATCTCATATTTTTAACGTTACATTCACGTAATAAAACAACTGATAGCGTCGAAGTGTAACCTGCGCCCACCAATTTAAAAATCGAATTATAATTAACTTTAAATGAATACAACATTGACAACTTATTGTTTCAGATCCTTAGATTGCACATGCACAGCATATGCCACTAAGAAGGCAATTAAGGGATTTGTATTGCTATGCTAATGCATTCTGCAGAAGTCCATTGTTGGCCTATGCACATGTCCATGGACATTTTAAAATACAGCTGGTCCCTAATTTGTCAGATGCCAGTGAATCTGTCTTCAGTCTCGAATACTTGGAATTCGTGTTACGCAGATGTCAAATGACACTTCTTTGTCCGGTCCTGTCAACAACCTTTATTCTTCCCCAACCCAGTGAAATTCGTCAATTTCCTTCAACAGCCTTGACCTGACCTCGAACGGGGAGGCTGAAGTGGAATCCGGGATGTTGACTGAATAAAACTAGGCTCCCTTTTCATATAAGATTTACCCATGCAGCATACGAGTTTTTTGCTCTTTGTTGCCGGTCTCTTTTACCTTACAAATGAATTCATTTTTCTCACACAAAATAAATTCGTCTCACTGAAGTTGCCTGGTAGCTTGAACAGTTCAAACCTTTTCAGTCCAGTTTGTCTAGTTCAATCTTTCTCCAATATTCCCAGACGTGTAAATATTTACTGGCATACTTATAGTAAAGTTCTTAATTTTCAGTAGGTTACAGTACTTGAAGTAACACATTAATTTGGATAGGCCTACCTAAAGTACGTATCATGTTGTGCTCAACTTCACTTTGCCCTCTGGTGGACGTCTTGAACATCATCACTTGTTTGATATTGGAATATATTGATACGTCTGCTATTATTTCTAATGAAAACCAGGTTAGCATGCGCCCTAATTGGAAATCTGGCACGTGCGATTTTGAATTATGCGAATTTTAAGTTTTGTATTCGTGGAAGTCATGGAAAAGTCATGAGTCAGGAAAAAGTCTTTGAAAAGTTAAGGAATTTGCCATACAAAATCCAGTAGACACTCTGAAATTCAGCATTCTTAACCTGATACACTGTAGCCTACGTACTATAACTGAACTTTTGGGTGTTCTTGAATGCGACTTGGGTGCAAATAAGCAAATGCTAATTTCATCTGACCGTTCCGATGAATATCATTTCTTGCTACAGTATATATGCAATATAATATTTCGTCTTCTGTAATTTTCTCCTGGCAAAAGTTGAGTAATTGCCTTATTTGTTTCGGTCTTTAGACTTTCTTGGTGGATGATTAATGGGGAATGAAATGGTCATAACAGCTACTGAACATACTGGGGTACAAGGATCGAGTGTTTTTTTATCCGATCTGGTTATGTTGCCATGGAGCTTAGGTTATTTTTGATAACTTGATCCCTGTCCAATAAACCAGACTAATAGGTTTTCTGTAACATCTCCCTGAAGCTTGTTTACGTAGGGATTCATTTTTAGGGGTAGGATGTTTTATTAGCGTTTTTTATGACGAGGATACATTGCTCGTGGGCAAAAGCTTGGTTTTGTTGTTGCAAGATTGTGTTTAAAAAGTGAGTCTTTCTGGGACAAACACAAAGGTTCAAGGATGACCCTTTGACAAATATGAGTGCGGGGTCTTTTTTAATTACTTCCTTATGACACGTTATGAAATATTCGCAAATGATATCCTCTGAACTTTTCTATCCAGTCTGAACAAATTTTGAATGAGTGCACACGTAGAATTATCATTAGTCTACAAAATAGGCTCATCATATCCCTTGAACGTGGCTAGAACGTGAGATTCCATCGTTCTAAGTGTATGACTTGTATCTCAATGTATCTGAAGTAAGTGTAAAACTGTTCCATTATGGTTTAATGTAGTGGAACATTTATCATCAAAAAAATTATTTTAGCTAATTCTGCACTTATATCAATTCTTCGTCGACGTTACTTGGAATTGGAAGTTTCAAAACATTGCAACCTGGGATATTTTTAATGTTTATTATAAACACATCCAGTTTTTTGACGATGTTCTCAAATTCCTATTTTTGGAATGTCTTGGAAATTTTTCGAAGGATTATCCAAAAATTGTCTCTTAAAGGTTTTCGCTATCAAGGTTTTTCTTGCCTTGCTAGCCAATAACGTAAACATCTAAACGGTCTATATAAACAAGGTTTTCCAGGCCTGATCTACAGAATCAGCACCAAATCGGATGGTGAAACTTTAAAATGAACGAGGGCTAGGCCAAGCTCCACATTTGTTCAGTAGTATGTCTACCCAACATATAGACACCAAGGTGGCAGTTAAGTGTTGATGTTTACGTTGTCTGTTGTTTGTTTCAAATGTATCATTTACCCCATTACATGTTACTGTTCAAACTAGCATTTGTGGTTACCATATTCACAAATGTAGGTGTTAGCAGCTATGTGTGCAGTATTTCAATTAAAATGCATTTGGGTTTGTAACCAATGGATTTCTGTTTATAATACTGTTTTCATATTCCGGTTTTCATAAATGTGACTAATTTGGGTTCTTGTGACTCATTGTTTGACCCCCTTACGTTTGCCATCATTTTATGTCGCTCTTGGAGAAACTTCGCATGGGAAAGTCATACCTGTTTTAGTTCTCCTATGTCAGCATTGTTCTCCTTGAGGTTTAGAGAGCTATAATGATCATTGAGTCATGAACTTGTTGGATTTTACATTTTTTTGTTGGGTTCTGAAAAGATGGTATAATAATTTTATGCTGGCATATCCATCAGCTTCTTCCTAGTCTTGAAATACCGGCGAAAGTTGATTGGTTTGTTGACATTAGGATTTTTACCTGTAAGTGGTAATGCCACTTTTTTGTGCTTGTTGCACTGCTCTGGTTAAAAAAGATTTGAGGTAATCAGGTCGGTTGGAATGTTTGCTTTCGGGGGGTGTGACATTAGCGAAAGGGTTTTAAATTATAAAAAAACATTGACTGGCTTTCCTTTAGAAAAGCTTTTACTGGGATTGCATTGGAAACGAGAGGCTGTTTACCTTGTTTGCGTGGGGAATGCTTTTCAGAACAACCGAACATTCCTTCCATCTTAAAAACAATTTGGAGATTACTTTCTAGACGATAATCCTAATAAGATCGAATTGATGCCAGGCTTAAAATGCAAGGTTTGCTATCAAAGACACCTGCTGCTTGTAGCCAGTTTTTTATAACTAGCTTCTGGTCAATAAGGACGTAGGTCTACGTATAATTTTTGTGAAAAAATTGTAAATGTCCGCAAAATCCATGCAAAATCATCCACATCTTGGTAGTTGTACAACCCCTGATGAGTGTACTCAGTCCAGCATGTATTACTTGGAGAATTCGAAACTGCATGTCAACTTTTATCAATGGGGATTTACAAAAAATGGGGTATACGATGGATTCTCACAAAGCATGCAATCGACCGAATTTCAGGAAACGGATGAAATTGAAATTCAGGGGACGTTTTTATGGCATTTTTGTACGCTGTGAAATTTTGAATTTCATGAACGTTTGCTTGCAGGCTGCATTTAATTTTCATTCCAACGTCACATAGTTAAAACGTTTATCCTATTTCCCACGCTTTTTTTGCGTAGTAAAATGGCTTGTTGGTTGGTCAGTGTACTTTCCATTTCACCTCAGTGGCTAAGGTCTAGGTTTTGGCAATGTGGCATTGTGGGAGTGGGTTTTAACGAGAATCCAAATCTAAACCACGTGGCATGGGAATGATGGGATTCATTTGATATGCAAAATAAATAGCGTGGTTAATTGCATTAGTTGTTTCTTAAAATGATCGAGCTGGTTCATCTGGGCGGACATATTTCGGAACTACATGTATAATGAGGGGTGCCCCAAAACCGCTATCATCATTATAGATACTAATCTCTTGATCCATTTTCTCTTCATAATTTGTGTTTTCGCTCGAATTTGGCTAAGGAAATTAGTGAAACAAAAGGCATTCAACCTTCTTGAAGTCACGGATTCCTTCGAGGGTCAAGCAATTAAGAGGGACCCCCACAAGGTCCGTTTTTCAAACAGGTCACTGCTATTCCTTCTGTCAAACAATATTACTATTTATGAATTTTCTTTTTCCTGACTCGTGTGTTCGGGAAAATTTATACCTTCCATTCTTTCTGTCTTTACATTCTTAAACTATGAGTTGATGAGAGCAGCGATGAAATGAAAAATATTGTAATGTATATTGTATATTAAACGAGTCATCTTGTATAACAGATAGCATAATATCAGTCTCTTCGTTTTAAATGTATTAGCTATATGGTTGTACTTAATTTATAAATTTGCCACATTCGGCATAACAAAGAACGTTATTCTCCTACAATTGTACACTGCTGAAATTAACTCCGCCATTTTCACCTTTTATATCCAGTGACTATACTTTATAACGACGTCCACCAGAACTGAAAACATCCCTTGCAAAATGCATTTCAATTCAGGTAATTTATTACTTGGAACGGACGGGTACTTATAATCCAACATATAAGTGAAATGCTCGAAAAATGTATGGAAATGTGGTCGAACAGTGTATTACAGAAATTGAGTGGGAATCAAAACCTAAAAAGGTATTAAAAATACTAAAAAAAATAAAAAGTCCTAAATGTCCTAAAAAGCTCCTATTCGAAAATAGTGTTAAAACGCTCTGTACATTGCGATGTCAGAGGTATAGGTGCTGTTTGACAAAATTGCCTTTACCTAGGTACAGTTGCATTTTGAGACCACTTTTGTTCTTTTAATATAGTATTTAGCATAAAGATGAATAAAATTGAAATACTGCATCTTAAAAATTGCACTGTTAAAAAAAAATCTGTAATTTGTCTCCAAAATGCCATAAAATAGTCCTTAATTTGTTTTCCTAAAAAGTCCTAGTTTTCAAAAACTTGAAATTTGTTTGCCACCCTGGGAATGCAATTAATGTACTTGGTCTAATGTTAAATTGTTAATTCAGTTCACTCCTAGAAATTGTTTTAAATTAATATCCTGATTAAGGTCGCATATACTACGATGTTTTTGTAGACTGACATCATAGTTATCTCTGTTTGACTTGGCACTCACTCAAGCATTGTATTGTTAGCACTGCCTGCTGATTTTATTTGCTTTACAGTTTATCGCAGGTTTCGATAAAGGCGTTGACAGGCCCACTGCAGGAATTTCAATCACTTGCCATTGTTAACGATTCTGTACATGCAACACGTCTGGTTACTGACTATGCATTTTAATGCCCTTCAATGTCTCTTCAATTGTCCATATGTTACATGCGCTTAAACACCTTTCGACAGTAACTACAACGCCTCTTGTAACTCGGAAGTTGCATTTAATAGTGTTCTAAACAATATGCAGCCATGCCCTATCAATTCTTGGGAACTAAGTGTCTGCAAGTTGGCCAAAAACCCGTTTCACACTTGCCCTTCCTCGTGCTTACCGCAAAAACTTAACTTTTTATATGCCTTGACGGAAATGAGCGTCTTACAGCCATTGTGTGATATGACGTGAACTCCTCCTCCCCCTAAAGTTCCTTACCTGAAGTTTTTTAGGTTTTTTTATCAACGCAGTTATGTTTAGTAACCCTACTTCCTTGTACAGATTATATCTAATCTTTGGATATCTGGAAAATGTTGTAAAAACTGTTGTTAATTATAGTATATGTGAGATTGAACCTACAGATTTAAAAAAATGTAAGATCTATCCATTTTTTCTCAAAATATTATTCAAAAATTATGTATACATTTTGAAAAGTGCCAAACATCCTACCTCCAGCTGTGACGTAACATTTTGCGACTTCGTTGTAAACATAGTTAGTTATTCAATTCAAATCACTACCCTACAATCAGTAAGTGAATAATACCATATGGTGGGGGGGGGTGTTATCCATGGTGAATTCATACAATCGTTTGTCTTTTATATGATGTACATGTGTAATGATAGCAGGCCTATAAGTGGTATTCACGATTAGAAAAAGGAGGCTCATGATATTGGGCATGAAAAATTGTACGTCCCACGTATTTCCCATTTATCAGAAATAATTTTGGAACAGCTGAATTGATTCGAAAGGTAAATATTTTTTAATCGGTGGAGTTTTGAAATTAGTTTCGAAAAACGAGAAATTTTTGCATTGGATATGCCTATACAATTGATTGCATGATTTGCATTTTTTCGTTGAAAACATAATGATAACTGATTATTTGAAAGATCGTGATAAGTGTTAAAATTAAACAACCTTGAGTTTTGACCATGCACATTGCTAAATTCGTAGAGCTGTTCTTAATGACTTTTTACTATCCAGATTAATGCAGTATATACTTCAACCCACATCCAGCTTTTAATTACTTTTGATCAGAAGTGTGATCTTTAGATAATAATAAAACTAAAGCTTAACGATCCATTAATAAACCCTTCTTTGATAGTTGTAACAACTCGTAAAACCAATTATGATGGCGTGATTTCTTTGCTGAAGTATAGTGTTGTCTTATCTTGCTTTGCACTCTATCATGAATATGCATTTGTAAGCAGCTTATCATCTGTACAATGTATGCGTTATTTTGAGCAATTTTGATTAGGGTTGCTGTGATGTAGCTTGCTTTCCATTTTGTGCTCCGAAATTTCATAATTAATAGCTGAAACAGAATTAATTTCTTGCATGATTTTGGCCTTTATGGTTAAATTACACAGGGTATTTACTCGACTCGGTGTTCAACTATCAAATAAGAAACAGTTGCAAACTAACTTATTAGAAACTGCACGCTTTGATTGCCTACACAATTCCTCGACGTTTTTATAAAATATATTTTCCGATTATCCTATTCTGAGTATAACAATGATCGGGAAGGAGTTCGCATCAGTATATGACATCGCAAGTAATGACCGTGTGATCATGCGATTCTTGCTTTGGGATGACGTACATTTTACAAAAAATTTAATGTTTTTATCATCGATACAATCGTCTATTCTGAAGGCCTTAGCTTTTTGTGTTCATGGATACGTAAAAAATATTGCAAATTTCGATCATTGACCGTGATTTCAATGCCGCTTGAAATTTACGAAGTATTTGGGTTTTTTGAGGATGTATTTCTTCAGCATTTTTCTTGAATTGCATATATGCAAATGTGAATTGGGGACGTACAAAAATAAATTTCACTTCTGCTTCAGAGTTTTTATCCGTATATCTATTGAACTTGTGTAAGGTTTTACTCTTGGTCAGTCATGCCTTCAATAAAACAATAGGGGGAGGTCGAGACCAGGAACATAACGACCTATCAGGTGTAAATGTCTTTCTCATTTTGCCATCTTATATTATCTTCGCTGACAATATCAGGTTCTATGATAACGACTGATGCAAAGGGTCTTGAGGGTCAGTGCCTTGAGATCACATCTCACAAAATTGTGAGCAATTGCTCAATCGTCGTATACAGGGTTCCCTCAGTCCTGGAAAGCCTGGAAAAGTTAGGGAAAATTGATTTACTTTGAAAAGTCAGGGAAATTCAACTAGTTAATAACAAATTTTACACCGATAATTATAACTATTGATTAACACAAAAATAAAAAATAATGAAATTATCAATTTAAAAAAAGCAGGGCCTAGTGTAAATTTTTGTTTCCTTATAAAAATTTGTTCTATCTCCTGTTTATATAAAATAAGAAATGAATACAGCAACCCTTACATTAGCATATGCCATATTTTTGCACGTTTCGTGGTCTGGGTGGTCAGGGAAATTTGATTTACAACCTGTAGAAGTCGGGGAAGTTGAAAGTTTCATTTCTGGGGGAACCCTGTTATAGCTGTGACTGTTTTTTAAGTTGTAATTATTGGAAAATGCTAACGATGACAACTTTATGATTTCAGATCCAAGAGCGGCATCTATCCAGAAAGCCGGGACAGTGGTTATGTCAGTTTAGCTTCTAAGGGGTCGTCCCAGTCTCGGAGGTTGTCAACTGGCGAAAAATGGATTGCCCGAAGTCACTCTGAACAGAGCAGAGAATTGGTGTTGGGTCGCTATTCGTCCACAGACTCTTTGAGTAGCTATTCGAGCAGCAACAGTCGTCATCATCCTCCTGCTAACAAAGTTGTGAGTGCCAAGTCCACGCCATCTCTGAACCAGCAAGATGGGAGGATAGAAGAGCCTCCAGCCCTGGCTCCCAGCAGCTCTCTTACGGGTTCCATGAGTAGTTCCCGCTCGACACCAAACCTTGACAACGAAGCCGAAGACGCCATGGTCAGTCGCAAATTCAAGAAGGCTTCTGTGTACGAAGCTTTGGCCAACAAATCTGGATTGGATTTTGCGCCGACGATCCAAAGTCGCAACCAGTGGGACCAGAAGGAAAGAAGGGATGGATCCTTCAATGTCCAGCATCAAAGGTCCTCGTCGACATCGAGTTGCCAGCCTTACCACTACAGGCAAACGTCCAGTCAGTCGACAGCCTCTGATTGCACTTCCTCTTCGGGAAACAGCCAGTCTGGCCACAGTCGTCAGTTTTCTGGCCACTCTTCCTACTCTGAAGATGAAGGCAGAGTTCTAAGTCCTCGTAGCGAAGAATCGATATCCTCTGACATGACTGCGTTTCCCTACCACCACGGCAGAAATACCGGCCATGCGAGCCTGCCATCGTTTCCCACGACTTACTTGCCGGAAGCCGATCCCAACGCCATGATGGAAGAGTTTCATGGAAATCATTGGATCAGAAACCAGCCGGATCTCGAACACCTACCACCATCTAGTCCCGGTAGCCCACCACCCCCTGCTCCACCAGTCAGAGATGGCTCCAGCTTGAAGTACATGAAATATGGTACGGATCATCACGAGAAGTATCCATCTTGGCCAGTGGGACAATCTGATGGAGGGCAGAGGTCGAGGTCTTGGACCGAAGGAACGAATGATGCTTCAAAGGATAAGGCTGCCTACCTTCGGTCAAAGAAGTACTCGCAAACCTCTTTCACCCAACAACTTAAAACTGTGGTGGAAAATACTGAGAAGGTGGTTCTGGAAGATCCTCGTTTCATTTCTGCTCTTCAGAGTCAGTATTTTAGTCATTTGGGGACGCCTCCTTCAGAAAAGCGTGGTACCATGGAGAGATCTGCCAGCTATGAATTCGGATCATTTTGCAAACCAGAACAGCAAGGTTATCTGCCGTCTTATGATCGAGAAGTTTCCTACCGAGACTATAATGTTCACTCTCCTCCAGAACGAGATGTCACTCCGGAGAAGCAACGGCAGCAAAGACGCGAGGAAGTGCAGTCCCGGAACGACTTGGGGGATACCAAGAAGACTCGACAGCAAACAACAGGTAACTCCTCACATAACAGCAGCAGCAACAGCGATGTGTGGTGGGCGTCGTCCCAGACTTCTGAGTTTCAATATTCTTCAGATGCGACTCTCGTGCTGAGCCCCAGCGAAGACCATCAGGAGACTCCGATGCTGGATCGTTTGAGATTGGAGAGCACCCAGTGGTCTGGTGACCAAGAGGTGGACGGCGGGGGTGGAAACGCTGGGGGAGCTGGTGGACGCGGCAGTATCACCAGCACCACCAGTAGCCAGGAGACGCTCAAATGGCACGGTTCCAACAGTGACTTAAGTGTGCACAGCGACAAGAATGCCCATCATTCTGTAGAGACTGTGGTCCATAGTGCGAGAGTGCAACCTCCACAGCGACATAACTCTGAAAGCGTCCTCTATTATGGCGCTGATGAAGCTGCTGCCATCGCCCGATCTGTGTCTGACTGTAAACGAGACAGCCCTAGGCAGGGTCCTTATGCCGCTGGCGACAATTCGGATGTTGCTCCTCCATTGCCTCGAAAAACGCGGCAGTGGTCAGATCAAGTGCAGAAGAACAACTATCGCAACCGAATTCAGATGCAAGTTCGGCCTGTAGCAGCCCCCACAGGCCACGGGACAAGTACTACGGTCAGTGCTTCGGGACTGCGTGCAGCCAGTCTGGCACGTGAAGAAATCCAACCTCCTCTTAATCCAGAATTTGCTAAACCCCTGTCAGTGGCTGAAAGGATACAAGATCTGGAGCGACAGGCTCGCATCAGGGGAAGTATGAGCAACAACATCAAACAGTCCAATAGACAGTGCTCTGGAGCTCAGCCGGTCAAGGCACAGCATCAGCGTCAGAAAATGGCCAACGGCATCAGTTCTCACGGTTCTGCACCGGCCCCGAAGGCGGTGCAAAGGCAAGCAACGTTCTCTGAGGGCTCTGCACCCATTGTAGAGACCAGGATGGCGTACCTCGACCCGGAGAAGAAGCACAAAGTTTCTGACCCAGAACTGAAGGCCATCCAAAAGCAGGCTGTGTGGTCATTTTTCGAAAGGCAAACTGGATTGTCGGCCCATGGACGGTCCAACAGCAAAGAGAGTGTGCAGTTCTTGTCTCGAAGGATGGCACAGTCACTGCCAAGGGACTGCATGCAGGAGTTCAAACGTCTCCAGCAAATGCAGCAAAATGAGGAAAAGAAAAACCACGGTAGTGGAGCGGGGCCCGTAACTGCGTTACCGATGAACCAGTTGCCGAAATCCGGGAGCAAGCACCATAGAAACCATGAAAATGGACAGAGTAACAAAAGAGAACATCAGGATGCTGGCCACGGTCGTTCCATGAAGGCACATCACCTGCCGTATGAACAACCTCCAGCAAGATCGTCAAATCGACATCAACAAAGGGGAGGCAAAGGCTCGAGATCTTCAACCCTGTCTTCGACGTCTTCATCTTCCTCCTCGTCGACTTCTTCTCCAACTACTCCAACTGCCCCATCCTCTGTGTCGTCTTCTCCAACTCAGTTTATTCGACAACCGAGCGTCTGTTATAATACATGCACGCAAACTGACATTAGTCCAGCGGCAGTGGAGCATTTGCCTCTGCAAGCAAGAAATGGCGAGTCCCAAGATGTTCCTGATAAATTGCAATCGTCGTTATTGCAGGTAGGGGCATCCTTCTTATTTAGAAATCCTCAGAAATTTACTTGGCCTGCTTTCATTGCCGTACCCAAGATGGGGGGGGGGGGGGGGGGGCTGAGGGGCTGCAGCCGCTCCCTAGATTTTCACTTTTTGGTAGTAATTTTCTCTACACAAAAAAAAATTCCGAAATTTTT
>JAQGAF010000184.1:0-69638 GCA_034687865.1 Kryphioiulus occultus
TAACATTTCGCCGAAAACACATTTTTGGCACAGGAAATGACGTCAAAAGGTAACATTTCGTACGAAATTTCTCTAACCGTCTAATGTAATTCCCGTCACGTGTTTATTGGCAAATGGAAACTTAAAAAATGCCTTCGATACGGTGACCTGGCCCCGATTTCGAAACACACGCGCGCCTGTTACAATCTGTAATAATTCTAAGCAGAATCACATTTTGAAAGTTGTAGAGCATGCGCAAATTAGCTTAAATCACGTTTCATTTTATTTATTGGCATCGTGTACAAAGCACACAATAATAATATGAAACGGTGTAAAACTCACCCTTGAGCTTCACAGCCATCTAAGCGCATTATCATAACGAAAAGGCTGCGTGTGAACCAGCAGGAAAAAGCAGTTCCACTTGCAAATGTGAGACAATCAACATTGGAAATGTTTACTGCATAACATAAGTCGCCATTTTCCCTGATAATTGGACAGCAGCATATGCGCAAGTGTGACTAGTTCACATACAGACTTTTCATAATGCGGTTAGATGATCCTGGGTAATGGCGAGTGGTAGTGAAGCTGGGGCAGTTTTACATCTTTTTATTTAATTTTTGTGTGCTTTGTACATGATGCCAATAAATAAAGTGAAACGTGTTTAAAACTAATTTGAGTATGCCCTGCAACTTTTAAAGTGAGACTCATGGTGTTTGAGCAAAGGCTTAGAATTTTGAAATGGAACGTCAGCCTGAAAATGAATTCTAAAGCCTAGCACACACCTCGTAACATTTTGCGAAAACATGTTTCTCGGGAACCCTAACTCAGCACAAATATTTTCTAGAATAAATTTGTGGAAATATGTTTCCACATTACCAGCAAACAGAGGAAATGTAATTGCAGAAACTTCCGCAACACGTTTCCCACAAATTTGTTTCACGTGCACAAACATGTTTCATTTTGAGAAAACATGTTCCACAATCCATGTTTGCCAGGTGTGGACAAGGCTTTAGGTCAAAGGTCAACTATCCACTGGATTGACGACGGTTTACATTTAGATAGTAAGGCATACGTACCCTACCCAGTTATTCTGCCTCACCCGGTATATAAAGTCTGTAATATAAATGGCGCCTAAATATGGACGTTCGACTATGGGGACCTCCTCCAACAAAATGGCGTCAAAGGGGATAAGCGCATCATTCAGCATCTTTCCACATCGGGTGCTATTCAATTCATTTTCATTAAACGTAAGCTTCATCCTGGAATTTCCAATGTCTCGAAGAGCGGACCTCTCCAGGCTCAGCGTTTTGACTATAAGTTTAAGCCTTCGCATGTAGGACGAGGGAGACCAGGGGGACCATGGGGGTACTGGGGGGGAAAGGAAAGCAAGAGAAAAGAGGATTTAGCAGCGCTACGGAGCGGCTAATTTATGGCGAGATGAGCGAGGGCCATGATAAATCACCGCCTTGATAAAGGGGAGCTATTTCGTCAAATCCCCCATCAGCGCCATCCATCAAGAGCGGAAGTTACTGCAGGGGAGAATGGACCATGGCGGGCAAAATATGGACGAAAAGCTCAGGTTGGGCACGCAGCAATTGATAACGGAGTACATGGAGCACGAAAGGCACTCTGGGGGAAAAAAAATCGATCAGAAACCCGATATCACGTGACTTCGGCCGGTGGGGTCACTTCCTAAAGTGCGAGTGACCATCTCGAGTAAACACTGCGGGCCCTACAGGTGTTCCCGGATGGGACGCACGTTCGGACGCTGACCCTTAGGACCTCAACCGCATCTACCGCCTCGATCCTAAATGCGCCGTGAGAGGTATATGACTCCTTCCAAAATATGTCTACCATACTTGTCATGTAGCACGACACTAACCATGTCTCACCATTATTTTACCCATTGGATTCGAAGCAAGAGCTGATATCACGTGTCAGTTCATCAATACTAATCGTGTAAAGGGCGAATTGGTGTCTCATTCTGATCAGTGAACAATGCAATGTTCGCATTTGAGATGGCGAGGGTTAACCAAAATCTGAGACATTTTTAAAATAAAAATTTGCGTTAAAATCCACCATTTCATCCAGGGTTCCCCCAGCTTTTTTAACATAAAATCCCCTTACTTTCCCAGTTTTTTCATCAACAATCATGTTGATTAGGACGATATAATGCAGTTATTGAATTTGTATAATAAAGAAATTCAACCAACATTAAAATAGCTGTCTTAATATAGATTTTGAGTTAGGAGTGTGCAGATGCTCAGAATTATTTTTGGAAAATCTCGACAATCGGTCTGCCACATTGGGGCTTTCTGTCATTGCTCTAAGGGCAACGTTACCTAAAAACCATGTGGTAAATAGGAAATATATGAACCTTCTGGTTTGAAATTATAATTAGTTATGAAACCCCCTGACATTTATTAATTTTCAGCAAATTTCGCGTAAAATTCTTTTCAGAAAAATTAATAGGGAATGGAATATTACCGGCAATTTCACTGCATTTTTGTGGACTTTCGTTAAGAAATTTTCAGAAATATTGCCCATATCTCAAATGATAGATTTTACCCTACCTAGATTTCAAATGATAGGCTTTAGCCTATATTAATAGAAAATCTTAGCATTAATATAAAGTCTTAGCAGTAGAACTCTTTAGCATGTGCGTGTTCTATAGGTCACTTTGTTCCAACAATGCTCTATTGCTATCGCACACACTACTCGGTATAGAACACGTTGTTAATATGCAAATTGAATGCAACGAAGTCGCAAACACGGCTTCAAATTGATTTTTAAAAAAAGTACTAAACACTATAAACGCGTAATCCGTGCCTGATTTTGTTTTCTCGGATTGAGTTTGGCTCGTTTTAAAGTGGATTAGGTCTGCTGCTGGAATCACTTAATTTCGCATCCTAAGCAGGCACTGCGTATGCGCCTCAGCCACTCTAAACGCGCTCAAAATGCGGATAAGCCATTAATTTGATACAACTTAATAAAATTCCAAACTGCATGCGAGCTTTTAAATTAAATATATTGCTGCGTATAAAACATGAAAGATGAGAGGGTAATGAAGCTGCCAGACGAAATGAAAATGCACGTATACGTGTATACGAATCCTCCTCCTGGCTTTTTTGCCATTTTCAAAATCGATTTTTAGGCAGACTCGCATGCACTTGCTTCGTACTTGGCGTATTAAAAGATGAGCTTCAATTAATTAATACGAAGGGAGTTGGTTATGGGGGGGGGTGTGAAATTCCTTTCCAAATTGCGTCTATTATTACAATGGCTCGTTTAAACGAAAAGTCTGTTTCGCCATGCAGCATAACGACTATTTCGAAATACCTATAGCGAAATGTACGTAATATAACTACAGAAATGTACGTGGATACTTCTATCCAATTAAATCGATTATTGGCATAATTCTTAGTTATTTCAGATAGAAACATAATGCTGATAAATTATACCGCTATGTTAGCTTATAATATATGTTTACTCGAGATAAACTACAATTTAATACGTAAATGTATCAATTATCACCATGACAGTCATCGATGAATCGATGGCTGGAAAATTTCGCGAAAACTTGGTCATTCATGAAGGAAAACTGTTGATTTATGCAAGGAAACTCGGCTAACACGCTGTTGAGTTTAGCAGGCTGTCTACCGAACAGTAATTTCGTTTCTGCAGTAAATTTCCAATTGTCTATAATTTTCAAACATATTTCAACGAAAATTATAGACAATTTTAGAGAAAAACGTCACTAATTAGGGTCATGGTCTACTGGTCATGGAAAAGTCATGAACTGAAATTCAGGCCATGGAATTCAAGGAAAAAAAGTCGTGAAATTTACATAAGGGTCATTTCAATTTTGCTTTGATTGATTCCCGAAATAAAAATTTTGGTAGAGTTTCTGAAAATCACTGGTTGATATTTATTTCTAAGTCATTGAAAAGTCGTGGAATTTGCAACACCAAACCCAGGAGACACCCTATTTAACCCTGCATTCACTAAAGTCTTAAAAGATTACAAAGTGCACAAATTGATTAACGCGCTGAATTTACTACCGAATTAACGGGAACTAGCGACTTTACAGCGAATTTTTGTTAGCACTAGGGGCGTTTACCCTAATATTTGATGCTTTCGTGTCAGTTTTTTTATTTTTTGCAGTCATTAACACAGGTAACAAATGGATGCTTCATCTAATCATCAATCGAGTAAAAATGGCAAAATCCAAACAGCCGGAGCGAAATTTTCAAGCATGGAAAAAAATCAACACAAAATAAACCTAATGGGCTCAGTAATAATTCAGGATGATAGAAATGCCTAGAGAGTGAGAATAAACAACGGTCGATACGCCAAACTATTCTTATCGGGGCATAAACAATGAACGCATAATCCAGGCATGTTTCGAGAAGTATATTTTTCATTCTGGAAGAAATTCTAAGGGCATTGGTCTCTTGTATATTAAAACGATTTTCATCGTTTCAACCTACACTGAAAACGACTACTTCGTTTATGAAAATGAAGTCCGAAACGATCTTTCAACTTTCTTTCATGAATTTTTATCCATCCTTGTCTTTCCAAACTCATAATTTGGGCTTTATAACAATTCTCCGTTATAGTGTAGCTTTGAAGAAGATCTCAAATGGCCAACATCCAGGATTTAAAATTCGTAAAAACGGGACATTGTGTCGTTAGAGGGCGGCGTGGTCTGAATAATAAAATTAAGCCATTTTGGAAATACAAGCGGATAAATAGACGAAAAACGGACTTTAATTTACGACGCTTCGGGGACACGGCAATAAAAATGTGATGAAGGTATTTCAATATTTTATGAAACCGATTTGGGCAGTAATGCATTATGCATAAAGTGAGAGAAGGAGAGAGAGGATAGCGTGAACATACTGTACTATATATACGAGAGAAATTGCGTAGCAACCCTGCACAATGTCATAAGCAATTTATGATCGAAATTCGTCCCATTTAGTGAGAGGATTAAGTGATATTTGACCTTTTGGAATGAATGTTATGGAAATATTCAATCGTAGAACTTAATTAAATTTATTTCAAACCACTTTGGATACACAGGTACAGGTACATGTACATGTATTTCATCAGCACCTCTCCTATATGAGGGGCTTGTGGTGAAACATGAATGTGGGATAAAATCCACCATTTATGGTAGGTTCTTGTAATTATTAAGATATTAAAAAAATCGTAATAATTACAAGAATCTACCACAAATGGTGGATTTTAGCCATCATTTCTATCAGTTTTCAATGAATGATATTAAGGTAGACCAAGCAGTTTGAAAAACGATGCCAGAAATAATGGATTTAAATGCGAATGTTCGAAAGAATATGGTTTATACTATATATACAGTATTAACAACTCAATTCAACTCAGTACCCTACAGCCGGCACAGCGTTTTAGGTAGCCGCTAATACAGGGTTCCCCCAGAGATGAAATTTTCAACTTCCCTGACTTTTCCCTGAAATTTTCGTGACCATCCTGACCACTGAAAATGCAAAAAAAGATGACACATGCCAATGCTATATTTATTAATTATATTTAAACGGAAAAATTGCCTTGATTTTTGTGTTAACCAATAACTAGCCATGTAAAACGTATTATTCATGTGTTGAATTTTTCTGCCTTTTCCGGGTTTTCCAGGTCTGGGGGAACCCTGTAATACTAAAATTCCATTTTATTGCAGAGCCTACATGACCAATAACACTGTCGAATGCAACAAATTCCGACAGTAATACTGATCGTGTAATGGGCGCAGCACTGATGGATTGATGCTTTATTCTCATTACAGTCGACAGTAACAATGACAGTGTAAGGTCACGGGGTTACACCAAAACCCAGAACTAATTTGTGCAACAAATAAACGCCATTATACAGTGCGGACAAAGGTCTATCCAATTATCTGAGCGTTCGACAACAAGTTTTTTAGTTTGCTGAACCTAATTTCATATACGAACTTGGTGGTACTCGATCCGACAGTTGACCAGTTTGCTTAAGGGAGGTCGTCACGCCAACCATTAAATATTCAATTATGCGTTGCTGACCTTTTATTTTCTTCAGATTTAAACCTAGTTTAGCGAATTTACTAAATTTATAAGAGGAGCGCAAGACAGCATGCAAATCAGTTTCTATCATTCGCCATGAACTCACTGTGATTTAGTTTTCCACTAACCATTAGCTGTTTTCCTCATGCTGTACAGTCATTAGCCAGACGCTCGGTCCATTTAGATATGCAAATGAGAGCTTAACGATCATTAATTTTAATGCGTATTTCGACTTGTTGTCTTCATCATTTCATTAAAAAGGGAATCCGCATTGATATTTTGCGGGAACCAGTAAAAGAAACTCCAGTTTCGCAGTCAAACTAAAGGGTTTTGGTCAAACTGGGAGGAAAAACCGACGCTAGAATAATAACATTTGTTTAAAATGTTATGTCTAGACACCAAATGGTCTGAATTGAACTCCATTCGCCAGCACCCGACAGCAAATCCAAGCAATATTCTGGGTGGACTTGCATGTAAATGATAAGTGCACCATTAGGGTAATACATGTACATGTAGTTAATTTATGTAATTACCTTGGGAGTAACCCTACAACCAAGCTCAAACAAATCAAGGTAGAAAATGGATCAGGCAATGTGCACCAACCCCCTAACCTTTCTTGACCCCTTTGCATATTTGAATTTCACGAACTAAGAAACAGGGCATTGGGGAAGAAACTAAACCACGTTTTTTTCTGGAGTAGTTTAAGGTAAAGGTTGAACAAACCGTTGTGTTGGTCGATTAATTAGGCTACAACCTCCTCGTTGTTTTTAATTATTGAATCAAAATGCTTAATTAGCGTTTTCCAAAGGCGTCTTTCCCCACGCATTAATCGCCTTTCATTTCTCCCCAAACACGATTTCTCTCTCAAGTCTTAATTTTCTCGATACATAACAATGCGTTTAATGCGAATAGAATTAAAGCTGGGGATAAAATTAGGAGCACTTATTAGGCCTAAATTATTCAATGCTCTTTTAACACTTCGCCTTTCGCCCGAGGTGGCCGCGAGGGGAAACCATTCTTGTACCCGGGAATCTTAGGGCCTTTTTAATTATTAACGTAGAGTTAAAGAAAATATGCCATTACGTGTACTGCGTGGACCTACGCCAGCAATAGACGATGCTGATTAAATTTAGGTTTAGAAAATGTAGCCTACATGGGACTAGGTCTGTGCGAATGAAACAGAATTAAAAGTAAACAATTCTGTTTTTCACCATATTTGAGATTCTCTAGAGGTTACTGCAGTGGATCTTATGCTTCATTACAGGCTGCGATACAAAATGTCAACGCCATTTGGTAATGAGAAACTGAAGCAAATTTGGAAGGGGTCTATTTAGAAAGCTAAGCAAGGTGCTAACGTGAACCGGATACACGTATTTAGAATATCGACCAATGTTGCAACAGGATGTAATCGCAATAAAAATGGCGCCAGGAAATCCATGTTTGCTGCGCCATCTATGGTGCATTAGGCGCAACTAACAGGCAGATGACATTTCCTACAACAGGACAATGTCAAATGGGCCCGTTACGAGGAAAATTTGCCTTCATATACAGTTTTCTCTAATAATTTTGCAACAATGAAATTATTGTAAATTTGAATTGTGACTGTCCATGGACTACAATTTGGTGCTTCCCATATAATATGCAGTTAAATTATTAATTAATGTGAAAGGGTGGGATACTATCAATATTAATTGCAAGGTCGCCACGATCACTATAACGGTGGGAAAACGCTAGTTTTATGTACACAGTCATCATTCAAATTCACAAGTCGATTTCCCTGACATTCCCTGGCAGCTTTTCAGTCATTTCCCTCACATTTTACGAGAGTTTAAAAAAAAAGATTTATGATGGATTTTATCCCAAATGTTGATTAGAGATGGCTAATCAATTGGCTGTTACAAACCATCTCAATTTCACTGACATTTTCACGAATTCCCTGATTGTCCCTGGTTTTCCAGAAAGTGGGAACCCTGGTGTGATCGCACCATGCGAATGTGACAATTTGCTATTTGGATACAAAAATCAGGAATTTCCACGAATTTCCTGACATTTCCTGATTTTCCAGAAAGGGGGAACCCTGGTGTAATCTGTTCACTTTGTCTTCAGGGTAGGCGAAAGTGATAATTTGCCATTTGGGCGCAAAAAATCACGAATTTCCTGACACTTTCTCATTTCCCTGACTTTCCCTGGTTTCCACGAAATCCCTGACATACCCAGACAGTTTCTCATTACCCTGACATTCCATGATATTCCAGAAAGTGGGAAACTTTGTGTAATCTGTTCACTTTGTGTCAGGGCATGCGAAAGTGACAATTGCAATTTGGATGGTTGCAATGCCAGCCACCATTATGCAGAAATCGAAAATTTTGAGGGGAAAAAGCTCGATACACGTACCAATTCCCATAATTTTTGGAGTAACCGATGCTGTAAACAAGGCATTTCCCCAAACGCAAAAAAGCTACGGAAAAGCTATACACGGTCAATAATCCCAAATAAAGCTTCCACCATTCCAATTTTTGCTAAAAAAAATCAGGAGGGCTGCTCGCGAAATTGCACACCTTTTGAATTCCTCGCTTGATCGCATACCCAAACCACCCCATGCAATTATGCTAAAACGAAGGTTGTTTTCCAACCATTTTCCTACCTGCGAGCAGCGTAATTATCAGGGCGATGAGACCTGGTAGGGTGTTCATGGTGGTCAGTCCGTATCCAGTGTCCAATTAACCCAGATTAAGCGAAGGTCAGTGGCCGTAGAAGCGGGGGTGGTGGATTTGGCTGGACGTTGCCGCGGACACGTGCGCTCGTGGCTGTATCTGGCGGCGCACTTAGGAGCACGTGGAGCGAGCGCTGGAACGCGTGCCCCGTGCGACCAATGGGGAGGCGGCTGGTCGGATGACGTCACAGCGTTCCGCGGAGACCGACCAATGACGAGCGTGACGAGCATCTTCTATGCGGCTACGCATCTCGGCTTGTCATCCATTGTTACGCATCTGCAACCAACGAAGAAAAACGTCGGAAATAATAATGGGGAACGGTGGCAGATCGAAGCCAACGTTTACACGCTATGGAAGGCAATCGATCGCTGCGCCACCTACATGCAGCGACGGCGATCGATTGGCCGAAGCCAAAACTCAGAGCTAACGACAACGCGTGGGCAAATCGATGGCATGGGTTGGAAAAGTTTGGGCAATTTCAAATTGGCAGGCTGTACTTACAGAATAGACCATGTTCCGCTATAGATACTGTGGGAAAGTGGGCTTCTCCTAACGGCTCGTAGGCTGGCAGGGATTGCCTGGTGGCTAGGGGCAGCATCAAGAAATTACATTTTTAGGCTATAGGCTAAAATGAAAAAAAAAAAACGAAATAGAAATATAAATGGCGACAGCTGGAGCCGGTTCCCACAGCTTTAGTAACGTAAAGTTCTCTGACTTTCTCAGGTTACCAGTTGAAAAATGTTATTTTCCCCTGACCTTTAGTTTTCCCATCGACCATTGTCGAGTAAAAAGAGCCTGCCTTTTTCCAGAAAATCAAATTATTGAAACACCTTTGTAATTTGGACTTTTACTTAGGAATTATTTTACTTTGGCAAATTTCTATATTTTCATAATGAAGACAAATACAATTGTAGAAAGAACACATTACAGGCCATATTGGGATTTTCTTTCATTGTGCAATGGGCAACTTAGCCAAAAAAACACAGAAATGCCATAATCGAGATTATAAATACCTTTTAGATTGAATTTATAATTAAAAGTTATGAAATCCTCTGACTTTTTGAAAATGTTTAAATACCTTTTAGGTTGAAATTATAATTAAAAGTTAGGAAACCTTCTGACTTTTTGAACATTTTTCAAAATGCCCCTGACATTCCCGTGTTCCCAGGATTCCCAGATTCTGCGGGTTCCCTGGTAAGTGTCATCCTTGAATTATAGACATTTTTGCAACTTGCATTTTTATAGTAGGGTATGTAACCCATAGACTAGAGCATATCCGCAAATTACGTGTATTTTCACAGCCTTTTCAATTTCCCTGAGGCATTCATATGTATCTCTCTCAACAAAAAATTGCCAATTTCAAAACTTGGTTAATGAAAGCATACATTCAAATTTAAAGTTCTTAGTATTTCAGTGACCCACCATGCTAACCATTCCATTTTCCTTCGCCATCCCACGTGCATGTATGAAGACAGACTGCAACTGGGGTTTTAAACACCGGATTCATATTTATGATCACCCACTGAATTAGTTATGTCTCTCGGTGTAATGCCTCGGCAATTGAAATTATATCTAGCCCATGAGAATCCGGTTTCCTCGACTAACGCCTTAAAACCAGCTAATTCTTTAAAACTTATTTCTGGTGGGTGGCACCCTCCCCCATTCCGAGTATAGCACGAGAAGCCTCTAACGGAGTCCCCATGGGGCCTATAGCTTCTCTCCTAGAACAATAGTTTGCATATTTATTTTAAATTTAATATAAATGTCTTCTTCAGGGAATAGGAATGTGCGAGGAGCCAGAGTGCACCGAAAGCCCAATCATCGAATTGAATTCCGTTGCGCAGTATTCATTACGACGCATTAATCGTCGTTTGTTATCCTTGGTGCAACGAGGCTTAACGGCGCATTTTCAGATCACTGCTCCTCTCGTTAAATTAGCTCATTTGCATGGGCTGCATTCTCGTTACTTACGCCTACTTTTTATTGCGACTCCAATCCTGCTGACTGCTTCGTTTAATTAAAATGAACGAAATAAAAACAGCTTGTTTTCCTTCCTTCCATCCATTTACGGCGAATTAATGGTCATCTTTACGAAGGGAAAATTTCTCTGGAAAAAAATGACAAAAACGTTTATGCAATGATGCAGACCCTGGAGAGGATGAGCAACAGCAGCCAAGCTGAAAAGTGGCCATTTGAGCAAAAAGCGAGTCTTGGAAGGGAAAAAATAAGAAAAATATACCGTGGGTGACATCACGCTTGAGCTGTCCAGGCATTTCTTTTGGTGTAGCCCATACAATTTCTCGTTTGTTCCTATAAAAGAAAACCAGCATAATTCAGAAGATATGCAATGCAGCTTCTTTTGATATATTCCCACGTTTACTTGTTTGTTTTTTTCGAAAAACAAATGAGAAACTTGAAACACTTTCTGAATGTTAAACGAAATGGCTCGTACGATACCATCGAAGAACGATTCTCCTCTACTGCACAATGCACATGCATTTTAGTTATGTTATTTGTATCAAAAGCTGAGTTTGAATTTTGCCATACATCGTAAAGAACACGTATCTTATGGTCCATCTCCAGTGTGTTTGTTTTGCTGAACATTTTCTTATGTTGTGGCGAAGTTCAATGCCCGACATGCAGAAAACTTCTGAGTTTGCTTTTGACTTAACAAATTATAATAACCAATAAATTATTTTAGCTTGCAGAATGAGTAGCTGGCCAACTTAATTTGCTTTGTTTCGAATTTTTGTCATTTTTAGTGATTTTTTTTAAATAAGCGGGGGAATTTATAACCTTAAACACGTTGTAAGCTTGCGAACAACTACATGTAATTCAATAAGGTAACAAAAATAAGAATTTAACGGTTATAACTGAATGCTCAAAGTTTTTTTTTTTTTTGCATTTTGAAGTTAAGCTCTGCTGCCACTGCATGCGATTTGGATGCACCTTTAGCAATTTCCTCAACATGGGGATTGAGTTGCACGACAAAGGGGTCACGTCCAAATATTCAGGCAGTCTTATTCAATTTCTGGTCTTGTCATTGCTGTGTCACTTTTTGCGCAACTTTAGCACCCAGAGCTTATTCCAGCATCACGGTTCGTGCGTTCGAGCACGAAACCCAATAAAGTCCACACCCCCATCGCAGCATCCAGGACTAATCAATAGCGACATCGCCATGCCCACAATTCGGGACTTGGCAATTTAGGAAACGTCAATGGAGCTGCGGAAATAAAATGGCAGCCGACAAAAGAAGCAAAAACATTACACCGTGACAAACGATTCTATGGGCACTGTCTTTCGACCCAAACATTTCAAGAAACTGAAGCTGGGTTGCTGGTTAAAATAACTCCATCAGCACTGACCAATTTGAAAAATAACAGCACGAATTGCAAAACTAAAACAAAACGATATATTCAATTCAACTCAGTACCTTACTGTCAGTAAGTGAATAAATACCATGTGGTTAATCGGGATTTTTATTTAGGAATTATTTTAATTTGGCAAATTCCTATATTTTCATAATTAAGCCAAGTTAGAAGGAATCAATATGTCATATTGGAGTTCTCTTTCATTGTGCAATGGACAAATTAGCTTAAAAACCACGGAATCGCTATAATAACTACCTTCTTAATTGAAAGTATAATTAAAAGTTAGGAAATCCCCAGACTTCTTGAAATTTTTTCAGAATTTCCGACTTTCCCAGTCAGTTCCAAATCCCCTAACTTTCCCAAGTTTTCCAGGATTCCCTGGCAGGGAGGTGTGTGTGGGGAAGAGTGTAATCCATCAACCTAGGTTATTTGGCAGTTACCACAGCATCACCATTGTTAAAGTCGTCATTGGCTTTTTATAAAATATATTAGGTTAAAATGCAGCGTTGATTTTTCTATTTAAATAATTGCTGTTAATTCCTTTCCCTTCGTTGTTACGCTACTATATGAATACATCTATAATGTCCTTAAAATCCATTATTTCTGGCTATAGGTAAACATACTTTAAATATACTTTAAAATACTATAAAACTTTCTTCTATACTATAATTGCTACATATCAATACAATTCAATTCAACTCAGTACCATACTGAATGTAATTTAATACCAGCGTTTAATACCATAATTAAATACCATATCTATTGTATACATCTGTGGAAATTCTTGCCAAAACCCATCATTTCTGATCAAATTATTACAAATGTTTACGTCATCATTTATGGTGAGGGGTGTCTGAAAATTACAATTTTGTGATGATAAAAACAAAAGTATATGAGGATTCCTCAAACGTGGACAATCATTAATTACAAGATGAGTAGGAATTGCGGAGAAGAATACTTTGTCCAGTGGCGCCATCTGTGGCGCCTGCCTCGTTTTGGGGTAGTTCGTTGAACCAGCCATATGTTACTGTTCCCGAAGGACTCTGCATCCTCGCGTGGGGATGTCAATAAACGTAGAAACCAGAAGTGAAAGCTCGCTGTTTTGCCTTATCAGCCAAAAAAGCCATTAGGCTCCACGGTGCAGTTAAAAATCCAACTGAATGCACACCGTGGACGGGTAACCAGCATTCCGCCTTAATATTCAGAGCAAACAACGCCCCCTTCCAACCGCTCCCCACATTGCGAACGAAACGAGAATGCTAAACGAAACTATTTATTCGCGTGATGCTTTTATAGCATTTTTTGAGAAAAAAAATGCAATTTTTATATTGAGAATACCAAAAATGCCATTTGTACAGCCACCAGCCCCAAACGGTAGTTTGGTAATATCTCTGTACTACTAATTTGTTTCTGAAAATGTGAAAATTCAAGAAAATTACGAGAATGCAAATGCAGGGTTAAGCAGAAGTGAGAAGCGTTGGCATTCATGAAGGAAAGTACGATTAAGTCAACCAATGCATCTACATTCAGCTGTACTTTAGTAGTTCTTGCTCCAAATGCACCCATATTATATACATTTGAACTCCAATTTTGCTAGATGTCGGATTTTATCTTTTCAATTTTTGAGATTTTTGTTTTGGGCACATTTGCAGCAGGGACTATGGTAAAGTGGCTTCTGCTAACGGCTATAAGCTGGCAGTGATTGCCTGGTGGTTAGGGGCAGCTAAGTAAAGTAATTACGTTTTTGATTTGGGTCATATTAGGTTAGGGGACACCCTAAATGATGACAACATTGACCAATAATACTTTCGAATTGAGCAAACTTTTGCAAATTAGATCTAAAATGATCATTGAAAGTCAGAATTAAACAAATATGTGAAGTTTCTTCGCCAAACTGGATCAGAAATGATATATTTTTATAGGAATTTTTATAAGACATCAATGATGCCGTCATCATTTAATTTTTGGGCTATAAGTTAGGTTGTGTAATTTTTCTATTTTTCATTTCTGACACTTAGCATATCAATTCAACTGTAGATTTAGTTGAACCAACAAATTTTTGTGGAGCAAGATAATTTTAGAACGATAAGCAGTATGGGAAATAAATCTTGCAAATACAACCCATTTTGATGTATTTTTTTTAATTAATCACCACTGCAGGCATTTCTGATACGATAATCAACAAAGGTAACTGGAGAATTTAAGTTTCTTTGACAGCCGATTAAACGTACAATAGCATAGCGAAACCGACAGTAAACGTGCTATTGAATTATTCTATGTTTCAATATCTGTTTCCAACTTCAGCGCCCCTGGTGTTGCACCAAAAATTAGATGCGTGGGAAGAACAGATGGTGGAAATATTGCGCCATGTAGCAACGGAGCCCAACAAATATTTGCCCATCCTCTATTGAATTTTCGGCCAACAAAAGGTGCATGAATATCGAATTCGACAGCTACGTCGATAATCATAAAATTGAGTTTTGGCAACAAAAAAGAATTGTTTAGGACTGCAAGGCTGCAGCAATCATCCTATAATACAATGAAAAAGCTCGTTTCTGATGGAATATTAAATAGCCAAAAGCAGTTGCTCTATAAAACTGACCAAACAGACCCCGAAAACGATTTCAGGGGGAAATTCATAGAAGATATGCAAATATCAAGCGGTTTAACCATAGCTAAAAGAAAAATATATCATTTCCAGCGTAATCTATACAATGTACTACATATTTCACTGGGAGGAAACTACAGGGTAAACATAATCTTACCCAAATTACAAGGTACACATAATCTTACCCAAATTACAAGGTACACCTTTTAAGAAAAAGGCGGAGGGACTCGTGGTCTTATTCCATGGTTTGGATCACAGGGAGCACCAGCAGGCGGCGCTGTGGACCAAATACATGAAATAAACTCAATTTCTCTGCCTTTTTCCAAAACTGTTCCTTGTAACTAATATTTTTTAAAAGTGATTTCTGTAGTAATGAAAAGCCTATGATCACTTGGCACATGTACAGTAAAACTACGAAAAAAAAATTTTAAAGCATTTTCACCAAGGATTTTCACACAAAATGGTTTGTGAAAGTTTTAAATCAACAGAAACTGACAAAACTTAAAAAAAAATGTATATATTTCACCACAACCGCAGTCCCGACCCCTGGTGGATATCGAAGTTTCACTGTATATGTTTGTGTTTCGAGTATGCAGTTACTTTAGCAACACTTATTTTTATACATGTATACTTGGGTTTCTTCTATCACGCTGTGCAAAAAGCTGTCCTAGTTCCTATGTTTGTCATCACAACAAATGACCTCTTGACCATCTAATTTTTAGTTTCTACATTACGAGCGTGGGTCGCCATCTTGTTTTCAATCCTTGTACGTAACTAACCTTAAAACAGAGCCTTGGATATGTTGTGTATAGCTGCAGATGTTCGCATGAATTGATAATTTCGAAGCCAGTGTCTGATGGAGGTGTTTCGCTGCACTAGGAAAGATAGGGTAAACCGTTAAGATATACGGGAGCCATTATCTGGCAAGAAGGATTAGGTTCCCTTGAAAAACGCCTCTTAGGTAAAAAAGGACTCGCCTTAATGGCAGATGAGAAAAGTAAAACAAGCGATAAGACAGATGCTCTTGTTCCCCAGCCGTCTTACCGAAAATCCCCAAATGTCACCTAAGCCCGAGCTTTTATGATTATTGAACAAAGATAAAACGAACAGCGAGCGAGCACAAAACTAAAACTAGGAGAACCAACGGGTAGAACGAAGCAATTTTCTTGGTGAATCTTATAACTGCACTGAGGACGGTTCAAAAATATCCAAAGTTTCTAGCGTGCTAAGACTGCAAATGGCGTCACATATCGGTCATAAACCATCCTCACAAATGCTCATCTCGTATGCAAATACCTCATTCTTAGGTGCTCTCCTAAGTGCTTTTTCTTGTAATTTCTACCAGATTTTTATTTTTGTATTTCTGAAATGTCGCCACCTGTTCTGCAAGTTAATTTCTCCTACAGGAGCTTGCAAATCCTACCTGTTACAAATGTGTCGTTATCTTGGCAATCAAAAACTGCAACATGGTTCCCCCAGAGATGACATTTTCAACTTCCCTGACTTTTCCAGGTTTTAAAACAAATTTTCCGGCCCACTGAAAATGCAAAAATATGACTTGCTTATTATATATAAAAAGGAGATAGAACACCAACTTTCACGAGGAAAGAGCTAATTTTGATTAGTTTTTTTTAAATTCTTTTTCATAATTGCTTGTCATCTCTGGATTTTTGTGTTAACTAAAACAAATAACAAATTTACTGGAAAATCTGTAATTGATTTGTTGAATTTTCCTGACTGTTTTAAAGTAAATCAATTTTTCTTGTCCTTTCAGGTGGGGGTACAGTGTACAACGCGTGAACTAACATATCTGAACTTGTTAAACCTTAGAAAGATAATTCTGGTGTCACAAATAAACGGTTTTCAAAACTTACTTTCGCCCATGGGAGTTTCATAAGCAGGTTACAACGAGTGTTCCTAAAATGGTAAATTTATCGTTAATTTTTTGTCAATAAAGTACAAAAACAGAAAGTTGCAAAAGAAACTCAAATAATTACATGTATTCTTAGACATTTACAGGATATAGTTACTTGCAGTTTTATAAGTGCTATTAAAATCGCTATTAAAGCCAGTGGTCAACACCGAAGTGTGATTTCGTGTGGGAGAATGGCTATCAAAGTCATTTTAAAGTTTCTTAAACTTTTGCATAATTTCAGCTGACTAGCTGTTAATGGACTTAATATGGTCCGAAGATCGTAGGAAACAGGAAATAAAATTCAAGTTTTAAGCGTAACCAGTTAAAACCACCCACGCGGAGGAAAACGTACTGGGTGGGGGTTCACTCACGCCCCACACGTCAGCATCGTAATACTTAGGAAGCCATGTTTAATTTATTCTTATACAACGAATTTTTTTTAGAGCACCATGTATAACGAAACCAAGCTGGTGTTGCACATCTCCAAAATTTAATTTCAATAGAAAAAAAAAATATATCATAATGCATAAGTTGATAATAATTATACCCTCAACTACTTTACAACAGAAATTTACTTTTGGCCATGTTGAGCTTGGATAAAAATTGATGCAAACACATAATGCAAAGCTGTCCACATCCATTAGTTCTAATGAAATTTACCTAATATGCTAAATTGCTAGTTTTTGTAAATAAACTCGATGGCATGAACGACTTTATAATTGAATTGGTTCCACGCAGTGCATTCAAGTTCTCCGGGCCTTGAACACTATTCTGGGTTGTTGTCTTAGCAACTAAGTTGAAAAGCATGCTACGAGAGCCGCCAAGCCGATGGATTGCCGGTTAATATTATTGATCTTGAAAGAGTAAATAATTGCACTCATCCATTGTTGTGCTAAATGCAGTGAAGATCTGCTGAGGAAAAGCTAGCTCAAATGCTCAGGTAGCCTTCCAAGTTAACTTCAGTGCTGCCATCTATTTGCTTAATTTTAAACCCAAAACTGATTTCAAGCAGAGCGTTTTTCGTCGAAAACCACAAATTAATGTTCTTAAAACAGCTCCTTAGCAACTATCATGGATGCATTGTTTTCCGATTAGCACAATTGCAACAAAACAACAGATCACACTATTTAGACTGCTACCCAAACAGCACAAATCAGAAAAAAATAACCCAATGTAATAAATAATACTCACAGGAATTTCCTGAGCATAACAGCTGAGCAATTTTTAATTCCTTTTCGAAGTAATCGTAAAAATAATGCGCATGTGTCTAAAAAAAATTCCATTCACATAACTTGTAAATAATATAATAAATTAAATGAAATAAGTTTAAAAAAAACCAACCTGGAGGCCAATGCTGTATTAATAAAGAAATAATACTTCATACACCTGATGAGCGTTTAAACTCCTAAAAACACAAATTAAATTATTAGTGCAGATAATATTAGTTAGCCTCCCAATCACCTTCGGCATTAGTAACTTCTGGGACAATAAGTTTTCTTACCATTTTCTATTGCCAAAATATGCTAGATACCCACCTCATCGTATCAACTTTAATAAACTTCAGAAACAGATGATTAGAAGAAAAAACTTTATAATAAACTTATTAAACACTTTGTAAAAACTGGAACAATATGTATGGAATGAACACAGTGGTAAATACCGTACAACAGATTTTGCTACACCAGACTCCCATCATGAAAAAAATAACGAAAAAGTTAAATAAATTCGTTACATTTAAGGCACTGCCTTCTTTGGCGAGTAAATGACTCCACACTTGTGCTTATTTACTGCTTATATACTGTAATAGGCGCGGCGTTTAGTAAATTAGATCTATGGTATAGAAAAATAATGAACTATTTTCGACTACAAGGGTAGATATACATTTACATTTTGGCTAACAATGGTAATATTTTGTAACCAAGAAGCAATGCGTGCTAAAAATAGTTTGAAAAAGATTTGTTTGAGCTGAAAACGTGAAACAAGTAAGTAAACTAAGGAACATCATACATTTGTTGTCCTACGAAACTTTTCTTTCATCATGATGAAAATTTTCGCAAAAAAGGATACCAGCATATAAAAAATAAACCTCCAACTTAGGACAGCATTTCAGGTTGAACACTGAAAATTCCATTGCACTTCGGAATGCATAGATTTGTTCAATAATTAATCCAATTTAGACCTTAACAAATGAACTACCTAACCTCTGTGAGAAACCCACTAAGTACAACTAGAGAATTTTAAACTGGTTAAGAGGCATGCATCATAGAAAACATTTGTCAGTTTTCCAACTTGGGTTTTTTCGTCGGTGGTAATTTGCCATTTATTTTCCATTCATCTCTGGAATAAATTTGCTGTTCTTGACACAAGGAATGGTCAGCCGGCAGCAATGCTAAAAGATTTCTTATTGCAAGTAATGACTGTAGATAAGACTTTTTTTGCCTTTCATAAGTCGCTTTAGTCTTACGTAATGAGACAACCATCATAACTTTGTCCTTTTTGATCAGATCTGGAAGCTCTTCGCAAATTTCCGCGATGTGATTTTGCCGATGGTAAAACTTAAAAATAATGAAAAAACGTTAGTAAAACAAAAATTCATGTTTGATAATTTGTTTTAAGCAGAAACATTGCCAATTCCTTGTCAGATCCATTGAATCTGCTACTCCAAACATAACATACCACACAGATATGCACCTGAATTACTTACATCTGCATTTCCTAGTGTCACTTCTAAGATATCTTCACAGGGATCCCGCATAAAATGCTCGATGATTTTACAATCCCGACACTGGCATGGGAGATTCACGACCCGTGTCCAATCTTGAGGCGCCATTGGTGGTTCAGAAGACATCCTCAACTGCTCAATGCAACCTTCGACAAACTTTATCTTTTGCTCCACCGCAAAACGCATGGCAGCGGCAGCATCAGGGTCCTTGGCCATTGCAGTCGCCAGCCACGAATTCCAATGATGCAATGCGTGGACCGTCACTGTGCTGATCGGATGGCGATGCGGCGTTTGACTAATATACTGAATAACCCGAAGCAACCAGTTGACATCGCCCAAGGAACTGTAAATGCAGAGCAGAGATGTGGCAGTTGCAACGACTTTATAATCCCGCCCCATCAATGGAGTGATGCTGGACTTAGGTGTTTGTTCATCGAGAGATAGAGGCTTTTTGAGCTGGTCCAATAGCTTCGGTGCAAACCAGGTAATGACATCGTTGTACTGAGAGAATCCGGCAGTTTTCGAGCAGCAAAGTTCCCGTAACAACGTTACAGAGGTGTAAAAAGCCTATGCAAAATAAATTCACTGCGATTACTGTTGTAACGAACACTGATGCATAATATATCACATTTTTTAAACTGGTTATAACTGTGATTATACTACTCGGGGTTTGGAGCAAACCATCAAAAAAAAAAAAACTTTTGTCTCCATAACTAAACATCTTCATTGTATTTCTACAATCGTTCCCAAGGATCAATTTACAAAAAAAAAAAAAAAAAAAAAAAAAAAAAAAAATTAAAATTCTTGGTTTGCAATATTCCCGAACAATTCAATCTTATGCTTAACTATTTAGGAGAAACTCCAAATGCATCACGAAACTTCAAGTTATCCTTAAACTGCCAAATACCGACAGTATACTTTGCAAAAGGTTTTTTTTTAGGTTGTGTCGTACTACATTTACTAACAAAATTTCAAAATGAGACTACTACTACTACGACTAAATTGGCTTACGCTTACCTGTCCTACTTTCAATGTGCCAAACAAATTCTCTCAGAAACTAATCATGAATTATATTAGCCAGTAATACGATGCTCTGTCAGGTTCTGAACTGACATTGCACGGTGAGGTGCAGTTCGATCTTGACCACCCTTCTTCCACAATCTCTCTAAATGATCAATAAGGCAGTGATGCTAAGAATTAACAGCAAGGCGTCACTTCACCTGACTGTCTCTACTCTACTCACAATCACAAAAAACCGCAATAACCTAGATGCAAATTAGCAGATGATGCACAAAACACATGCAGATGGAGGTTTGCTTGAAATATTCCTACCGTTTCATCATCGACGAGTGTGCCGAGTATGGGAAGGGCAAGATCCACACCAAATTGTATGGCACAATCAATAAGTTCTTTCAGGAGATCTGCTGACAGGGCATTAACGCGAGGTTTTAATACGTTTTCAACTAGCAGCTGCACCATATGCCTGCTGTTGGTCCTTCTAAATGCATCAATGAGGCAAATGCTTGCGTTGGCATCAAATTGTCCCTGAGGTTCGAGGGAAATAAAGCTCACGGGTATATTACTGGCCTCTGTTCCATGCCTCGAAATATTGGCAGTGAACACATTGCCGTATTGCTCTTGAGCGTGGCCAGATTTAGATCTGGCCAGTTGCTTAGCCAATTCCACATCCAGTACAATGGTCATATTTAATTTCTCTTTCATCAGAATACCGTCTGAATCTTTGCGCAGCCATAACACCAGAGCTGCTTGCTGACACCATCGATCTTTCATGTTTGCAGGGCGTTGCTTGAAATTTTTGCATTTTGAATTGATTTTGCGAGAATTAAGCCATGTTTTTCCGGAAATTACGTGTTCGTCGCTAGCACTTCTCAAAGCATTTTCTTCGTACGTAAAGTCTTTGGAAAATTCAGAAAACGTGTAAGCTTTTTCTCCGTCGCACAAATCGAGATCATCCGAGCAGCATTTATAGCTGCCGATCCTCTCATAGGTAGTGAACGTGGCGAGAAAAACGTCAAATTCGTTATCCGTGGCTGCTGTTATAATGGCACGAGCAACTATTCGATCCCGGTACTTCAAGCACTGCCAAGACAAGCCACTAGTCTTGTATTTGTGCTCAAATACAACCGAAAGCATGTCACATTTATGCTTACCACAGTCTATTTGCCAACTCTCTAAAAACTGCTTCACTTTAGCACCTATGATGCTGTTTTCAGTTACAAAAGGCCCAATGCATTCTGATGAATGAACCCTTGGAAAAGAAAAAAAAATTACTAAATTAATAACATGTGTGAAGGGGTGTGCTTGACTTAACCGAGGAAACTATTTACTTACAAATTATAAGCCAATGCCAAATTCGGTTCACGTGCCAAAGACTTTGCTGAAATGCGATTGCACTCAGAAAAAAATGTATAGTTAAAATTCTTGCAGTCGCATCCTGGGGTTTTAAGTTCATCAAAAGCCAGTCGTTGTCCATTGAAAGCTATGACAATTTCGCCGTCGAAGTTACCAGAAGGCAAGAGGATTGATAAAGTGGCAAATACTATATCGTCGTCTTCATTGTTGTTGGTGTTTCTATCTGATACTGGAGCATTGATGTCATTGAAGGGTGCAAAGGGAAAATCTCCTCCTTCGTGCAGCAGCAACTTGGATAATTTCAAAACAATCTTTGGACCCCACTTCAAACCCAGCTCATGCCTTATTCTACTGTTAACTAAATCACTCAATTCGTTGTGCCAGTGAGAGTTTTTTAAACTAAATTCAGATAGATCGAAATGCCAGGTCCTGCACAATTTTGTGGAGTCAAACTTGTTACAATCTTCAGCGGAAGCCAAAGAACCAATCTTTGACAACTGATCTGCCGCTGACGGCAAGAGAGGAAGTTTCAGTGGGCCTACACCCGTAACCTCGATCTCAGGATTGATACCCAGAAGCTTCTCTGCACACAGGAATTGACGAAGATTTTGCTTGGCTAAATAATAGTCCCCTTCGTCTACTTCCATCTCAATTTTCAGCTGGAGTACATTCAGGACAGCCAGACTTCACCTGGAAATATAATTTGTTGGAACAGCTGATCAAACTTAGGCAAGTTCAAATTAAACAGCAAGAAAGTTGATAAAGGGTGATAACGAGCTGTTATTTCTCTTATTTAGGACAGCAAGAAATTCAATAGGTGTTGTATGAATTGGGCATACAGCTTTTTGAAGAAGCTATTGGCCCGAACCATGAAAAATGTGAACCTAAAAAATAAAGAAAATATTTCTCTGAGCTCAGAATGAGCAACTTCGACCAAAACGTCTTTTTGTTAATAACCAGTAACAAAATCCCCTGACTTTCCCAGGCTTCACAGATTAAAAGTTTTATTTACCCCTGACATTAAGTTCCCCCATTGTTCATTATCACGTAAAAATAACCTGCCTTTTACTCAGATGCTTGGAATTTATTTTAATTTGGCAAATTTCGATAGTCATAATGAACCCAAATAGAAGGAACCAATCTGCAACATTGGGATTTTCTTTCATCCTGCAAAGGGCATGCAACTTGGCCTAAAATTCATGGTACACGCTGAAATTGATATATGAAATACTTTCTGGACTGAAATTATAATTAAACTTAGGAAATCCCCTGACTTTTTGAAAAAAAAAAATTCAAAATTACCTTGATTTCCAAAGTTCTGAGGGAACACTGAACACTCATGATTGTAAATCAATGTCAGCCCACCTGGACTAGTCCTGGTGATCGTTGGTCTAAACTCAATAAAGACCTGTTTTGGAAGGTGGCAACGTGTTTTAATTACAAATCAATCTTACTAGGCCACCCTATTATAACACTAAGGAAAACGATGTTCATTACGCGAATCACTTTATGATCTTGATGACATCAATTTTCCCAAGCCTAATGCCGGCCACGTGGCTAGTGACCATTCCACACTAACACTATTAGCGAAAATGACGAAGACAACTATGGACTTGTGAAAACATATACCTCGAGAAGTGTAACATACCTTCAATCAAGGCAAAATAGCAGGCAAATAACTAATTCTCAGCATAGTCTGGTGATATACAGGAAACCCTGTTTCCAGCAAGGCAAACAGGAAATCAAATCGGGCTTCTAGGCATGGTACTGTGACCAATAGAATAAATCTATAAATTCCTTGTAGCGAAGGCTCATTGTCCCATTTAACCAATGAGGCCAAATGACTCGCCTCTGAGATCCTTACGTCGGGATTACTCTATCCCTAAGTGAGGGAAATTTGAAGTTAATTTCTAAAATATTCCGACTCACGTTTCAGCCCAAGGGTCGAGATTTTTTTGAATAAAGATTTGGCATTCTTTAAATACAATTATTACGTTATTATACACATTCATAAAAGAATCGTTCTTTCATTTTATATATTTATTATTTGAAAAATGTAAAGAAAATTAAACATGAAATAACAAATTGCAAAATAGAAATAAAAAGTTGAACAGATTTAGAGAAACGTATAAGAGCTCCACTCCAAATCAAATGAAAAAGAAGAAAAAATATGAAGGATTACAGCAATGCCTGTATCCTACAAAAATGATACAGAACTAAGTACAGTACTGATACAGTACAGTAGTAAGAATTAGCAAAAATGAAACAATTCAATTTTATTATCAGAGACACATGCAAAGAAATCAAAATGCACGAAACTAGTTTTCTCACCTCAACTTGTCTTCAAACAGCGTTGCAACTACTACAGGATGTACCTACAGGCAGATCTAAACTAAACCTGGCATTTTTACTGCAAGGAACCCCATAAACCTCCAATTTTAACGCAACGTATCAAGTAGCAAGACACTTGAATGCAACCAAATCATAAAGCCTTAAAAATTCGGCCAATCCTAGTTGTCATAAACTCAAGACCTCTAGGTCAGTATAGGGGCTAGAAATGGGAAGCGTGCGAATGACGACTCATTATTTTGTGACATAAAAATCTGTCACAAAAGTTTTTCAAGAATATTTTCAAGGTTTGAAAATTTGCTGTCGTGGGACTGAGACTGTGAGACTTTTTTTCCTGTCATGATTATGTCATCATTTAGAGGTGGAGGGGTTGAAAACGAGGAGGGGAGGGTCTGAAACACTATCTTGGGTTGCACTATTTTGGGATGACGTAATGTCAACTTGTACCATCAGCAGTATCAGCGCCATGCAATCCTCAGACACACACACACCCGTGTGCGCGTTAAGTGTACACTTCTCGTGAACCACAAAGTTCACGCAAAAAAAAGTAAAACTCATAGACTCATACTGTAGTTCGTCTGAGGTGCACTAACTGGACGTCATTTATGACACAATGATATTTGTGTGGAATGCTTAAATGTGTCGTGGTCAGATGTTCAAGAATAGTTGAATAATTCATCAATTTGTCTTGGCTTACCTTTATCAAGTCATAGAAACAAAACTTGTCAAACGCACACTGACTGTCAACGTTCAAGCAGCAGTCCAGCACGCGACTCGATTCCAAAAAGGTTCACATGACCGCGTCACCATAGCAACACGAGGCTCCACTGTGACCAGCTTCGAAATCAGGTAGTTCCCCAAAATGGGTTTCCCGCCCCTTATAACATCCTCCTGTTCCATTTTTAAACTGGCGTATTTAAAACGGAAAATGATAAATTGGTGTGAAGCACGATGAAAGAGTTTCTTAAACATAAGAAAAAACTACGCAAGTGTATTCCATTGCGTTCCATAAAAATTTATATCAACGGTGCACCCCGATAAAAAAGTCGAAAAAAGTTTGAAATTCGAATTTTGCTGCATTTTCTAATTACATGCATCTTTCTAGTCAAAATTACAGATTCATTGAAGTAAAATCTTTATAGGGAACGTTGAAGTATTATGTCGTCATATCAGGGGGTGAGGATAGAATTATACAGGCCTACTTAACCTATCATACATGATCATAGGTAACATGATGACAATATTTGAACATCGAGCTCATATTAATTGAGTCTGTGTTAGTGAACACACTTGTTTGTTGAAATGAAGTAATACTAATTTATACATCATTATATTGACAGGACAATTGAGTGCAATTGAATGCACCTGACCAGTTAGCCTTCGATTTTATCAGTTTAATCTGCGCTAGATCTAGCAAGTGACCTTTTATAGAACTTGTCACACTTGTGCAATATAAAAATAACTGAAACCCAAAGTCGTCAAACGCCTTTTACTCTACGTACATGTTCCTTGTACATACAAACTGCGATTATATAAAACCGATAAAACGAAGAAAATACAAGAGAAACAGTCTGACAAAACAAGAAGGAATGAAGAAAAACTAAATCTTAATGATTAGCATGCCCGATAGTTAGACCTTCAAATATGGTTAAGGGAACTACAGTAAGTTAATCTATAGATGACGATATAAAATGCGATTAAATCAACTTTCTAACTAAATATCACAGTAATAGCCAGGTAGGGTCTGGAATGTTACGCAGCTCGGCTTCAATCGAGGGTAAATCCGAGCAGCCCTACTATTTAGTAAATGCAAAGCCTGGGTATGGTACTGGAGTTAATAGTATTACTCTAGTACAATTAGTGCAATGGGGAATAAATTAAAACTATCATTAAATAGAGAAAAAAAGCGTGTCTATGATATTGCTTTTATGGGGCACCCTTCACCTATAGCCAATATCACCCTGATATCCCATTCGTAAATTACATATGAACCAAAAAAATGTTCAATTCACCGGGTACAAAATTATTATGCCTTTCGCGAGCATCGATGTAACCATATCGTTTGGTGAATAAGTTCAGAAATATTTTTTAAAACTTGCTAAAAAAGGGCAATTTCATTTTTCAAAGCTGAACACCAAACAAGTATGGACATACAGTATTCACATATAAATAAAACATTGACAAAAACACTTAGTACAATTACAAATTAAAAACAGTTAGCTGCACATTTAAGGGCTGTTGGTGACTTGAGACGAGACTTAAATATCCACCAGTACACTGAAGCTTAACAAAGCTTTCAACATTGCAAATATAAAATAATAAAATAAACCAAAAGTAAAAAAACTTTCAAAGCTAAGATTACATATCCCGTTTGGCCGATAATTATTAGGTTGACATTATTTTACTTCGATGCTGTTGGTGTCGTTCGGAGGATTCAGTCGGGTCTGCAAAATAATTTCACATTCGTCAATCATTTATCACCTGGGCAATGTGCAGGATGACCATAAAGTCCTGCCCTTATTATAAAAATGCAATTCAATTTTTTTCAATTCAAAATTAGTTTTAAAAAACTTAAGAGTTTCGTGAATTAAATTTTGGAAAAAAAAAAGGTAGAACTAGTTTTAATTTCATTTATTTAATGTAACGGAAAATGAAAAGTCTATTCACTTAGAGGTCGTTCAATTATTATGTCATCACCTAACGGGGAGGAATGACCACAGGGAAAAAGGGAGAATGAGGGTTAGCCAAATGAAGATTCATCATAAACTTATTAGTTTATGAAAATTTGGGTTAAAAACCTTCATTTGTCATCCATTCTTGTAAAAATTGCTAAAATTTCACTCAATTCGTAATTGTTTTGATCAATGATGATGTATCCCTTAGGCCCTAGTTAGGGGATTTGGAAGTATGAAAATTTCCATTTTGTGATGGCATAATACTTGAACAACTAATTAGGGTTCTCAAAGTTATCATTTCAAAAGTAAATTCATGCTATTTTTAAACACACCACTTCCAAATGTAATGTGTGCAATGGTGAAATTTCACCTTAAGTTGTTACTAAAAGTCAGTGACTTCGACATAAAAGTCAATAACTTCGATAAGTAGCTTAGTACAGTTTGCCGAGTAGTTTAGCAAAGAGATTTGAGATTAGTATTTCAATGATTCCTAAAGCTGGTATGACATACAGGGGTGCCCACAAAACCCTTACCAAGAATTTGGTTGACTCACCATGATTCTCTTCTTCTCAGCACAGGCAAATTCCGATTCGTCGACATCGTTGTAGCAATCGGACTTGTAGTCGTCTGGCAAGGAAACGCCATCGAATTCACAGAGTTTCTTGAGTGGTTTGGCTTTCACCAGCATTTTGTCTAAGCCAGTGGGTTTTTCTTGGGGACAGTAAAACAAGTCTGGCGTCTTCAGGTCAAAAACTATGCTCTTGCGCATCATGTCGCCACAAGTGACCAACTCCAGGCCAATGGCCAGCAGCAGCAACAAACCAAAACGGACGAGAGGACCTAAAATATGCAAAACAGAAAAAAATTAATTCTAGTTTCCAATTTTGAATCATTTTCTTGTTTATCAATCAAAAGGCAAAAGGCAGCCTATAATCAAAACTTGGGCAAGCTCTAATAAATAAAGAAAGAAATAATTCTACTTTGAGGATTTCTTACGTATGTTAAACATCTTATTTAAAAAAGGTCATATATACATGTACATGTACATGTTTACATTTACCAAATATGTAATCTAGAAATTTGAATCTTTCGAGAACAGACAATAAAATGGTCGTTGCACCAAACTCAGGTGAGTCATTTCATAATTGCGATGCAGAAAATTTACTGGGTGGGTCACGGATACTATGTTAACGAAATAAAATGTAGCGTACCAATGTTTCTGAAATAATCGCGTTTTTTGCAATAATTTTCTAGTAAGATTTTACCAGTTGCGATGTACTTAAGGGGCGAACTTAAGTGCTCTCCGGTTAATGAACTTATAACTAAGAAGTCGTGCACCCACACAGAAATTCCGAACATTTCTAGAAAAATGTGGGAATTTTTAGCTGAAAATCGCCAGTGGACTAAGGCTGGAATGCGTTTCATCACCTTGTTGACTACATGTAGTTTTCATCATAATTATCATTTACTTGCCTATCTATCTTGCTGAATAAAGAAAACTTTAAACATGGCTGCCAGCTTCGGCCAACAGGGACTTCGCACCTGTTCGTTATCCCACTACCTTCGTCTTTAAAATTAAAGGTTTTCCTAGTCAAAAACCACTAGCCTGACTTCAAAATACGAAAAATTGTTAAAGTAAAACATGAAATTGAAATGAACTCACTCATTTTGATAGGTTTCCAGAGGCGAAATAACGCTCCTTCTCACCAGCTACACTCCTGACGTACCTTCCGAAACGACTGACTGCACAACAGAGAGATACCAAGCATTCAAAAACCGGTTTTTAATAACATCCTACCTTGATTTTGACGTCCCAATAGCTACAGGTAGAGGAGGAACACGACGACCATTGGTGCATTTTTTCAAAATCCTTCGCCATATACATGTATATGAAAAGCGCTTGACCAACAGCTTTGCTGAACTTCTGCTCGTATCTGATGCGTGTACAAATGCAAAAGGCATCTGACGTACAGTGTAAATTGTTACTTTGTTACTCATGGATAGTTTAGTTATTTCAAAGAATTTTTTTTATGGACTGGAATTTTCAACTCAGATTCTAGAACGTTGATTCGTCGAATACAGTCACGTGCCTGCGCGAGGAGGTGACGCACGTTGCAACCATGGCAACCGTAGAACGTGATTCCATATAGTGATGACGTTCTATATTGCAAAACACTCAAACACTCAAAGTAAGATTCCATTTAGGGAAGGCGTTCTATACTGCAAAAAACTCAATAGTTTTTCAAGATGGCGTAAAATGCCAATAAAATGACAAAACAATATAGAACGTTAGATTCCATATAAGGCGTTCTATATTGCAGAGAACTCGGTTGGGATTTTTCAAGAAGGCGTGAAATGTCAATAAAATGTCAAAACAATATTGTATGTGAGATTCCATATAAGGAAGGCATTGTGGATTGCAAAAAATTCAATTGCGTATTTTGAAGATGGCGTAAAATGCTTATTACTCGCCCTCTTTACAGTTATATCTCAATTAAGTACCATTAGCGAATAATATTTTTATTGGCAGTTCAAAAAATTATGAGATTAAATTATATTTTCGCAAAAAATTTTTTTGGACTTTTGAAATTCAAATGCGTGGCGATGCCCATGGTCCTACATAATTCTGAAGCAACAATCTTACCGATATGGGCTGGAAATTTTAGCATAGAGTAGATACTGTTTAATGAATTTAATCAGTTTTTCTCGAGTTCAATTTCATGAAACTGGCTTATTCGAATGCGAACTTTCCAACCAATAGTGAGAAAATGTTCACACAGGGGCTAGCAACAGGGTGCAGGTTTTGGGCTCACCTGAATCTACCCACCTGGAGGTTAACCTTGTCCTCCTATTCTCGATGGCCATACAAAGGCAGAAGGAAAGGCTGTGGGGTGAAGTCTGGTGCCGCGGAAGCCTCGGGTGAGAAAATGGAGGGGACCAAACACAATAGGAAAAGTGTTGAGACTGCGATAGGTAAAAACTGGACGAGGGAAGGGTCACGACCGGTGCACATCATATGTTATTGACCCAAAAGCTGGTTTCGTTCCAGAGCTCTTACCATATGCATCACTCTGTAGTCAAATGCTTTTGGTTCCTGCGATATAATACCTAGTTATAATAAACCAATTGGAGAAAATGACGTTTTTTTTTAAATTTTCATGAAATGCAGCTCAAATTCAAAACCATTCTAAATAAAACTTCAAACAAACTCCATTTATAATATCTTATTTATCTATAATATATTTAAATATATTATAATATTATAATATTTAAATATAATATATTATAGAATTTATCTATAATAACTCAGAAAAATTCGATTTATCAAAGATTTGCATTAATTTGACAAAGTACAAATATTTACTGACCTCTGAATACCATACTTTGATCCGTTTTCCTGCCACTTTGCATCCAGCTTCATGCCAATGTATCTAGGTAGACTAACAAAAACACAAATTTCCATCAGCATATTTCAATTCATCACATTTATTAAATATATTCACGTCGCTGGACAGCAGACGAAATCACACGGCCTAATAATTAGTACAGATTTGGATCGTAATTAATATAATAATTCAAATATCTATAATAATAAAATAAACAGAATTCAATATGAAAACGAGGCAAAAAAAATCACGTAAAAAAGACAAAACACTTATGCTCGTCCATTCGAAGAGGATGCGTCAGGAACAAGTTTGCAATTTCTCAACGCAATAACTGATTGCTGGGAAAACGTTTCCAACAATAATACTTACAATAATCAGTCGTCGCATCGGGTACCGGGAAATGTCGCACAAAAATATTCAACGGCATTCGGCTAAATGATAACGGCCATTTCTAATAATAACAATAATTAATAACGCTCATTATTACTCTGATAGATAGAACTGGATGACTACATTATGACTGATCAATATGATACTACATATTTATATGCGTATAATAGCATAAGAAATTTTTCCAATGATAATAGGCAATATGGGATGTCAAATTCACATAAAAACTTAAAATTCACAGTACGATTTCGGCGCCAAATCCAGCAATAATGTCATCACTGCTATAATCCCATTTTTTAACTTTAGTTAATAAAGTTGAAACAGCTAGTGTTAGTTCATAGAGAAAGGCAGCCGTTCCCTAAAATTTGCATAAATTAACTTATTAGCCACGACTAATGCTTATGAAGCCACGGCCATAGTATAGCATATTATAAATTAAAAAGGGCACACCCCTGAAATTTAAAAATTAAAAAGCTTCGTGTGAAAAGGTGGTTGCGCGGGTCTCTGTCAACATTATTTGGCGATTAAAGCAGGCTTTAATGAGCAAATACCATAAATAATGCATTAAAGTCTGATTTATATTGTGACACAGGCCTATGCAACTTTGCATGAATAATTATTCATGAAATTGGATACATAATGCGACAAAGAGTTATCGAAAAAACTGGATTATAACACGGTAAGTGCTGATAAACAAGAAAATACTAAGATGAATTAGCTTTCTATACCTTAAAACTGTTTAGGAGTGAGATTTAATAATTTATTCGCATATTATAATTAGGTATAACGTATTTCCATTGCAAATCAAGTATGTTCCCCTTTGTCCCCAAACCCAATAAAGTGGTCGCTTAAGATTCCTGCTATAAAACTGTGCTCCAATGAAGAAGATTAAGTGGCTTATCCTCAACTACATGGTTCTCGAGCAAGATGGTCACAATAACTAATGGTTTGTCCGAAATAATTTAGATTTTCGAAACCACCAAAATAACCTGGGCAAATTTATATGCACCGCATATGACGAACGCTACATTTAATCTTGCTTAACAAAAGTAATCTCAATAACCTCGTTTAGTTAACACTTTGATTGCTATACCACACTTTTTTTTGTTAAAAAAAGTCGACTGTATACCACTGTCACGATTTACCTTTTTTTTTTTTAAAAAAAAAAGTCGACTGTTTGTTCATCTTCAAAGACAAAAACAAAAGTCTAATTATCAGGCAGCTTTTACTGATAAAATATTTGGATAATATACACTGGGTCAGTCGAATATGGCATAATTGATAAGGCCGAGAATTGTTCGATAACACGAACAACACGCACTCCGGTAGTAAAATATCTTAGAAAAACTTTGACTTCAAAAGCCATAAAATACGTTGATTTCAGATAAAACCTAGAAGCCAAATGCGGCAACAGCTATGACGAGTAGCTTACACCGCAGAAGCAAAGATTTAGAGTGGAAATGTACTTAGAAGCCAGCTTGGGAGATGAAAATCGTGCAATTTAAAACTACGCTGATCTTCAGAGCAGAAGTGCTGCAGAAATACACTGACCGATAAATACATTTCAGATCAAATGGCCAATTGATTCCCAGGTGACATATACTAAGAGAAAGTGATACAAGTTTTTTGGCAACAAATGGTGATCAGGCGTCGACTTCTCTGTCGTTCTGGAAACACTTTGCATAGGTGTTGGCATTGCTCGCAAGTTGATGGTAAACTGAAGAATTGCTCGAATTACCAGTCAACGTTTTAAAGTTTTCTTTCGGCGCAAAAACCTCGCATGGCGGGCATAACTGCGGGAAAGAAAACTTTGGTCCTTATCCTCAAACATTATTTCTTGAGGGAAAAGATCCTTTTGGAGCGACGAATGACGACATCTCAAGATACAATCAAACAGATTCAAAATCATTCCAGTCTTCATAGATCTTCATGTAGGAGGAGAACACGATTAAGGTCTGCATCTAAATTTCGAGATAATGTTAGTTGGGCAAAAATGGTGAATATAAACAGAAAGGTTATATAAAGGGTGCCAAACCATAACGTCGTAAGTGATAGGGTACCTAATCCAATCTAAAAACGAAATTTATTTAGCTGCCCCTAACCGCCAGTCAATCACTGTCAGCTTACGAGCAGTTAAGAGAAACCCACTTTTTCATTGGGCCAATAGCAGAACAGGGCATATTCTGGGGGGCAGCCCTGAAATTTGCAAATATCCAAGGAACACTGATAAAAATCACTTAATAATGGTTTGGACGAAGGTTATTCATTGTTGAGCCCATGCAGTCAAAATTAAGTCAATCCCTATACTTATTGCCAAATGAAAAGAAAAGACATCGATACGAGGCTGCCTAACGGACACAAGAAAAGGTGTTTTACTACGCTATGGTTTGGTACCCTTCAAATGTCCTAGATGTCACAGATGCTAACCAACCTTCATCGATTCTGCACGTAGGGAAAGGGGTTGTTCCATACACAACCGTTGTTGTTTGGAGTGGTGGCAGGTGTCCCGCTGTCTGCCTTGATTGCTGCGAAAAAGTCATCGTCAGCGAAGGGATCTTCCTCCTTTTGAAAAATGCCCACTTTGTGCCTTCTCGTGCCGCTGAACTGCGGTGGCGGGCTTAAAAATACTTCTTGCGTGGTAAAAGGGTTGGAAATGTTGCACTGGTTCAGTCTGTTGGTCAGCATGGCGTTGGCCTCATTCCTGGACGCTTCCTGGTTATTGCTTTTGTCGTTCTGACCAAAGTTCCACATCTCGTTCGGAGTTCCGATTGCCGTTGTACCGTTGGTCGACCACGAGGACATCATCGTTGAAGGGCGTTGTGGCCGATTCTGCAACGGGTTGTTGTTCGGATCCTGGACCGGAGACACATTCCCATTCATGGAACCCGTACCACTGTAATATCCTTTGGGGTTCTGGGCTTGACTGGATGTCGTCGACACGGACATGGACGAAGATGATGTCATCGAGGAGGAGGATGAACCCGGTGACGTAAACGCGGGTCGACTGCGCCTATTGGGTATTGGAATTGGCAAGCTGGAAAGCATGGTGTTGGACACTACGAGCAGCAACGGGCCATCGGAAACCGGACTTCCGCTATCGGAACTGTGAGACGAATGCGAGCCGTGCTTTGGTGGCAAAGGCGGTGGCAAAAACGGAGAGGAATTAGTGTGTGGCCGTGGCGGAGGTGGGGGTGGTGGCGGAAGTAGGACTTCACCTACGGGAGACGATGTCGCAGAACCCACCGAAGACGAAGACGAGGAACCGGCCATGGAAGCGTCTTCCAAGCTGGATGTTGGCGAGGCCATAGAGCGCCTGTAGAACGGTGGCGGCAACGGGGGTGGCCCGTTCGGTGGTGGACAAGATTCCGTCTCAACCGACAATTCTGTACCTTGGAGGTCGAATTCCGGGGCCGGAAATCCGTTTTCAGCAATGAGGTCCTTCAGGACCTTCTTGGGTGGATTCTTGACGTCGTAGAAGAAGTCCTTCTTGTCCACGTAAGGCCGATCCTTGCCAAGCGGGTCCAAGTCGGAAAAGACTGCCGTGGACAACGGTGGAGGAGAAACGGGCGAAGTTGCCTGTTGAACGAGCGGATGAGATGCGGAGTCCGATGCGGACAATCCGAGGCTTGAAGCCATGAAGCCCTCGTTCAAGGGACTGGATTCAACGCCGCTGTTCGTCTGAATGATGGTCGGGACGTCAATGACGCCATCAGTGGATATCTCTGCCAGGGCAGCGTACTTATCATCGCTGATGGCAGGGCTTTCGGGAGCGGTAACTAGATTTGTAATTGGCACCGGGGTCGACGTGAAGTTGCTGAATGGACTGTTGATGAAGCTGGTGTTGAACGGGTCATCGGATGGGAAGGGAGATACGGGGCAGGGAGCGGGATTGGGATCAGAAGGCTGGAAGAAGATACTCGGGATGGTCATTTGAGATGTCGAGTCAACTACAAAAGGATCGTTCTGAAATGAAAAATTGTGGAATTATAGTGATTATCAAGAACATTTAAGTGGTACTCTGCTTCTATTAACAAAGAACGATAAGTAATTAAGTTCCAATTTGCCTTCCAGAACTTATTACCTGTTGTGTGACATTGGGACGTTCGCTTAAGTCGCTCGTGCTGGACATGGCCCTAAGATAGCCCCAAGGGTCCGAGAAGAAGGCATCGCCAGTGGCTTGCTCGTCCAAGGGCCCCAGCATATCACCGGTTAAGAAAGCGCCATTGGCATGGGGCCTTTCTGCTTTCAGGTCCAGCAGCAAAGGTCCTGCCGTCCCATCAGGCTTGAGGCTTGGAAAATCTTCAAAACGGTCGCTTTGGCGGCTTGCACTGCTGAACCCCGAAGATGATGAATTGGAGGACAAGGGCTGAGACATGCCAAAAGAGAAGCAAAGTCAACGTTAATCGATTTCTGGCACAACGCCCCATACGACGATCAATTAAATGGCGTGCATTGTGCCGAGGAAAGGAAGGATGTGGCAAGGGCGGTGTTGCACGCAAAGGGCGAACCCACACTTTATTGAAATAATACTTCGTTCATGGAAAATAATAAAAATAAAATCGTGGCCAGCAACGGCCTCCCACAAGGGTTGTAAAACATGCAAGAATGAGGGTTTGGAAAACGTTCAATGTCATAGCGGTTATAAAAGGCAGTTAATATAAAAGTAAAACTATGATTTTTAAATCATCACAACAATGAATTTAACTTCTTTGCCAAAAAAGCTTGTTTTTTTCTAGAAAATTTATTAAATTGCCAACCCTTCCTCCCAAGACTAACTCGAAAGATCAATCCAACCACATTTAGTGGTTGAATGGAAAGCTATAAGAGTTTTCGAAACTGGGTGACCAAGAAGTTAACCATTTCACCAATAACAGACCGACAGGAAATTACTTACGCTGGATGCGTCTCGGCTCTTCACGCTGTTATCTGAGATAACAGAACCCGAGCTGGACTCGCAGCCCAAAGACGTAGACGGAGATTGATTGGTCTGCAATTCAAATGGGAAATCAGTATAAATAATGGCCCTAAAGATAGAACCAATATTGCACTTGGCAGCCAATAGCAGAATATTTGCTGCTATCAACGACGCAAGCCCATTTCTTTATTCGGACCAACAGTCCATTGGAATGATGTTTCGATCCAAGACCCAAGAATGACAAAAATCCAACTTACCACTTGTTGGTTGGCCTGTTGCTGCCTCCACTGCTCGATTTCCTTTTTCTTCAGTTCAAAAGCGATGTGAAAAAGGTCTCGCATGCACATGACAATCTGGTGGGCCTGCAACGATCAGATTGCGAGCAATTAATTAAACTGCGGCTTTGCACGAAACTAATCCGTCATAATTAAAACTAATTCCCACAAATGACGATGTGAGCTTAATTTCGGAAATGAAAATGCAAATATTAATACGCACCGCCTTTTCTGTTTTGATAGCGTAAAACGTGTGGACGTTGTCCGGGCTGCCGTAGATGTAGCCGAACGCTCGGTTGTCGGATGCGTCCTGGGAGATGAAGGATATTTTGTGCACAGGATGGAGATAAATCACTTCCTGAAACAAAATGAAACAGCAGCATGAAATTTGAGCATAAAAATATGAAAATATGGGCCAGTAAGATAATGTATACGGTACTGTGACATCATCAACCTTCAGATAGGAATTATTATAACTGATGTAACAATGGATTGCATTTTGACTTTAGCTACAATGCACTTCTAATCCATGCTAGCTATTATGAAACCACTTTTCAGCAGTTTCTTGCTGCTATGTTGACCCGCTTCTACCAAAGTCAATCTCCCGCTTATCGCAGCCAATTTTGCCAACACATAATAGCAAATAATTCATGGTGTTTATCAACAGGCGCTTCAATCTGAATTTATTGCACATGATATGATGTCGAGCAGTGGTTAAATGCAAATAATCTAAATCCATATTACAGTAGTTATTACAGCGTGCTAGGCCGCCAGTTAATAACCATACTCGTTGAATTTAATCACCATATCAATGAAGGCTGCTTGTACCACAGCAACATGATATTTGCTTACACACGAGCCACCTGAATAAATCTGATCTTACAAGGACAGCTCCAGGCCATGCGATAAATTAAAACCGCATTAATTGCTGCAAAGCGAAAAACTGGCTAAGTAAACTTTTAGAAACAAGTACAAGGACTTCATAACCAAAGGGTAATTACATTCTTATGAACATAAAGACACCGGGTGGATTTCGTCACAAGCAGGGATGGGTCAAACGTCAATTAGACGAGACAGGGTTCCCCTAAAAAGATGACATTTTAAACTTCCCCGACATTTCCAGGTTTTAAACAAATTTCCCTGACCAGCCTGGCCATTGAAAATGTAAAGATAAGTATAAACAGGTGAGAGAACCCATTTTCTTTTACAGAATTGCTTGCCATCTCTTGATTTTTGTGCCAACCAATAACTAGCTATGCAAAATCTGTTATTGATTTGTTGAATTTCCCTAATTTTTTTTTAGAAGTAAATCAATTTTCCCTGACATTTCCTTGACTTTTCCAGATTTTCCAGGTCTGGAGAAACCCTGCGAGACATGACGTTTCGACATGAAATTACAGATGTACATGTTTTAATCCAATGTACAGCCGACAACCAGCAAGTTAATCTACGTTATTCGTGTTGGTTATGGGACATGCATGTAGTTGATTTAATACATTAATTTTTTTAATAAAATTTTCCGTTGGGTGCCATGTAGTTAAAATAAAATTCAGATTTCCAGACTGTAGGTAGTTATTAAAACAGACACCCTGAATGTTAGCAAACAATATAAGCAAGGAAGCTTAGCTGGGATGCACAACAAAAACAGTGTTCTGTAAAAACTTGGAAACTTTTTCTACTTACTCTTTGTTTTTCGTCTTTTATTTTCAATCCATCGAGACAGATGTTAATCACGATTTTTCTCTTGTGCGCTCCGGACGTCTTTTTGTTGATCTGAAATGCCCCAAATGGAACTTAAAAACCAGCCTTCGTGAATATTCCTGGAGAAATAAGACATTTCTAACTCCTTGCACCTTTAGCTCTTGCAATGTTTCCTGGGCCATTTTCTCTCCTCTGGCCTGGGGGACATCCCGAACCCCGATTAATTTCGCTTTGAAATTCACCCCCTCACCCAAAAATCGTCTGGGGTCACGGCGATCTGTAAAATACAAAGGGAATAAAAATTAATGTTATTTTTCCTTAAATTCGCCCATTATTCAAATATTGAAAATCAATAAATGAGTTGTTTGAAACCACGACAACAGTGATTTCAAATACAATTCATTTATATCTTGCATTAATGTTTACAAGCTTATAAATAGAGAAATAATTCAAAATGGCATAATGTATAAATGGGGCTTCTGGGCGAGTTTCAGCTGATATAAATCCTTGTTCCACGGCCAATTTAAATCCATTTGCAAGTTTATGGCAGGGAAAATGTTTTCAATGACGTCATGGGCTCGTTACGTTTTTAAGCACACAGCCGATGAATTACGGATGAGCAATACAATTATGAATGAAAAAGAGCCATGCAGGGTGGAGTGTTTGGGTGGATCCCTCTTAAAGGACCTTAACATTGACTCGTAATTAGGCGTTTGGCAAAGTCGCAGAGAAATGTGTTGAAGTGCATCCAAAATCGATATCGGTCGAGAAAAAATCTGGCATTCAGATTTATGGAGGCATTAAAAGGTATGCAAGATTTCAAGGTAAAAGCACATTGATGCTTGCAGGTCACGCCCATTTTTTAATGAAAAGATGTTTCAAATTTGGATACATTGTCTCTGTCATCTGTCACTTGTTTCATATTTACAGTACATATTTTCACTGGCAATGGTAATTAATTAAAAAACTTAATAAATATCAATGTAAGATGCATACTTTTTTCTTAGATTTAAACTTAAAAAGTACAATACAAGTGGTGTTTAGCATTTAGAGGTCCCTCATTCAAGTAGGGACATTAGTGATAAAACTTATGGGTTTTGAAGATGCACAAACAATGGACAATGAGTTTTTAGATAAGTAACTCGATAAAATATGTTAGACCAAATACTAGCAGATTCTTGAAGCAAAAAACTGTTTGTGTGATAAGACTTCCTACAGGGAGCATCTCCTAATTTCGAGTAAAGAAAGGGGTTGGGGAATTCAATGGCGGTCAATAGAAAACTTCAAGGTTTTCGTGTCACTTGCTGGCAACTCAGATTTTAATTAACGATAATGAGTTGGCATAATTAATGCCCGATAATAAAAACTAGTTCTCAGGTAACGTCGAATTAAAAGCGATTTCCCATGGTTCACAATGGGGTGAAAATCACAAAAGGAAAAAGGGGGTGAGGCGATGATATTGTTTACTGTAGGTAGCTCACTGTGTTATATAAAAAATACCAAAAAAAATGCAGGCATCCTTGACTATTTGGCAGAAAAATGTAAGGAAATACGATGACTTCGAAACCAATTTTCAGGAAATTAAGGTAAAATATTTGGCATTGTACTGAGAAGTTTCGTTTCTTGCACGTTGCATTTAACTGCTAACAATAAATATTTTGAAATACACAGTCTGGAAAAAATCATTCAATGAAACTCGGTAACCTAAGTACAGGGTGATCATACAGTCCTACCCCATTACAAAAATTTAATAAATTGTTAGTAACGAGAAACAAGTTTTGATAAAAAAGGTATAACTCTCCTCAAATCTAGGAAAATAACATCCCGTTTGAGGAAAAAATACTTAAGTGCCAACCGCCAATTAAAACAACCACAAGTACTGTTTATGTGAGGAGGAAAAACTTACTAAAAACCGTCAAAAAATTTCATCTCGATTCAAGACACGAATGGACGGCAGTTTCAAACGTGCCTGTTCTTGAATAAATACCTCTCGCTTAAAAATGCTGGCATTATTATGACATATTCAGGGTGTGGGTCGAAATTAGCATTCCTCAAGGTGGCCATTAATAAATATGGATGGCGGCCTACAAACACGATTCTCGGTATATCGAAACCGTGGCTCGAATTAAAAGTCGTAAACAAACGCAAGAAATACAGGCAAAATCTTGGCGAGATCTGCTAAAAACGCCCAGGCACCCCAAGAACGCAAGGGGCCCGGTCGAGTACCAGATCCCTTGCCAGATTCTGACGTCTTCGATCGAGATGAAACGAAACCAGAATCTGAAGAATTTCATGCAAAGCCAAAAATAAATTAGAATAGGCCTAATGACATTTAAAGTACATGCTGGCACTCGAATGTTGACAAGAACCCAAGTTTAAAATGTCCAACTGCAACCCTGTTTCAGCACAGACACAATGAGAAAGTGGGCTCCTTCTAAGGGCTCGTAGGCTGGCAGTGATTGCCTGACGTTTAGGGGCAGCTACTACGGAATTGCACTGAGCTAATGCAGACATAACATACCAGTAGTTAGATAGTTTACTGTAAGTTAGGATACTATATGTTAGGGTAGGTAAAACCAACGAACAAAAAAACGATAAATTCTTATAGGTAGGACAGGTGTCATTTTTGTCTACTAGACGAGCAGGGTTGAAATTACACATTTTGTGCACATTTGGGCAGATCTTGAATCGAATTTCCTTGACATTTTCCAGGTTTTCCGGACACTTTTTTGCCATATTTCCAGAGAATTTAAAACAAGCTTTTTTATGAATTGATGTATTTTCACATTAGAAAGAGCAAAGTCGATATCCATGCATCTGCATGCTGGATTTGTTCCTCAAAACTTTCTATCAAGATTTTAATGCATCCAAAGCAATTTAAATTGTGATGTAAAAAAAGAAACTGCATGGAAAAACGGGCTTCCAACTTGCCAAAGGTTTGGTTTAAATTTCACCCAGCCATTTTAACCATATAGCCACTTGCCATATAGGGGACACTTATCAATCGAAATTGTTGGTCTTCAAAATGTTGGAAGTCATACTAACTTCCTTGACTTTTCCAGGTCATAGGTTATATACGTAGGAGTATCCCACCCCATTCTCTCCGACCTATTACCACGTTAGGATGTCCTTGACCTTAGCGTTTAACCCACATTTCTACGACGATCCCAGATTACCCTTAACCGTGTTTCTAGATAATTAGATAATTAATCCAATGAAAATTACAACTGCGAAACGTTGTAATATTTTTTTTTGTTTTGGCAAGGATTGATAATTATGTCACTGAAAGTAATTAAGTTGATAAAACTTACAAAAATCAAAATGCATACAACAAGCAGTTTTTGATAGACTGGAGACTACATGGTCTGCCGGTAGAATATATTCGAAAATATCCAAATGAATGAGCTTTAATTTTCATGATATCAGAAGTCAATTAGCTAGATAATGTAAGAATTAAAACCACGCCCGAGGACAAATTTTTCAATATTTTAAATATTTAAACCACCAGATTGCCCACATCCACAACAGGGAGCCAGCTAATCCGAACCATTCGAAAGTGAATTTGGGCCAAATGTTGAAGGGAGTCTGAGAATCTCAACCAAATCTCAACTTTTGGCATGAAATTTAGGCTATCCCGTTATGGCGTGCAAATTCCTAAACATAAAAATAGGTTTGGAAATGGTTGCATTGTGAGAAAAGACAATGATAGTCCAAGTTGTGCAAAGCGAGGACACACATTTATCCAAATAATGCTTAGAGAAAACGTTATGAAACCAAAATGACCGGATTGTAACCGAGTACTATTAGGGGGGTGACCCATATTCGGACCCCCTGGCGGGAATAACGCTTTTTCCGGGCATGTTAACAATGGATTTACCAGGGGGCGACAAAGACGAAAATGGTCGTTCACAATTAGCATTATTATTTTTATTATAGGGTGATAAGCAATGCGAAAGGGCGTGGACGCCATAGGAAATACATTTTCTTAAGAATGCTTCCGTAGGAACGCTCATCAAAAAACCTGAATTTTGACAACACCCACTCCGTCAACAGCGCAGAAAATCATAAAACAAAAACGGAAAACTGACACGAATGCACTTCAGAGCAAAAAAAAAACATTAGCAAACACTCAGGCCATAGCCTTTAGATCTACTTGGTCATATTAACAGCAATGTAGCTGCAATGCCAAAAACCATTCGAAAGATAGTTATGATAAAAATTCCAAATCGCTTTGGCTAGTTAGAATTCACAAATTTATACTTCAAAAATAAATTCAAAATTGATTTTATATTTGAGAAAAATATAGTTTTGACAAAAGAAAAACAAATCATTTTGGCCAATTAATATTCACAACTTTACATCTCGTAAAAATAAATTCGACATTGACTTTGCATCTACTTCATTTGTTAACAAACAGGATAAGTTTGAAAAATTTTCAATAATATCTAATCGTGTACTTATAGCCCTCTCCAGATGGCATTGCCGATGAGCGGAAAAAAAATATTCATAATAATGGTTGGGCGTCCTATGAGAAACTGAATTCCCACGCTAAAATTCTCAAGAGGTCTGGATCTATAGGGAGTTTAATTGGTCATTTCCATTGTTTCACGAATTAATAACGAGCGATTGACACAAGTTCTCAAAATTACCGAAAATGGCAGTGGGTCGGAAGGCAAGCTTGCAGAGGGATTAAGTAGGTCAAAAATTCGTACACTGACGGAATAAAACTCCCACTGATGTGTAAACTTGTCATTTCCAAATTGAACACCACGAGAACATCGTTCATTTTAATTGAGATATAATAAATTTACAATTTGGGGATGTTCAGGTATTATGTCATCATCTTGAAGGGGGAGCTAGGGGGTAGCCACATAATGACACTTGATGAAAGCGAGGCGTGGGAGTGGGTATCAAATGATGTCATCATTGCTGTTTTCTAAAACATTGGGTTAAAATTCATTATTTGTTTTCCAGTTTTGCAAAAACTTTCGCATATGCCGCGTTTCTTTTACTGTCTCGTAGGGTGGATCTGAAAATCACGAAAATGTGATTACATGGGTACAAGGGTTCCCCCAGAGATCAAGTTTTCAATTTCCCTGCCTGTTTTGAAATAAATTTCCCTGACCACCCCGACCACTGAAAATGAAAAAATATGACATGCCAGTGTAAGAAATGCTATACAGTATTCATTGTTTCCACATCTAAACAGGAAATCGAACAAATTTTCGTATGGATACTGCAAATTTAGATAAGTATTTTTGAGAAATTGGCAATTTCATCACAATTTCCATGGAATTTTGGCCATCCGTTGATTTTTGTTTCAACCAATAACTAGCTATGTAAAAAGTATTATGAATTTCTTGAATCTCTGACTTTTCAAAGTAAATCCATTTTTCCTGACTTTTTCCTGACTATCAAATTTATTTTTCCTTGACTTTTCCAGGTTTTCCAAACCTGGGGTACCCTGTATACAATATGGGTAGAGCATGGCCAGTATTTTAAGAGCCCAGACCATTCCAAGTGCTTTATCGACCATGCAATTTGACCAGAAAATTCAAAACTTGCTCGATCAATGACCACCACCATCAATTTTCCAGTTCAGTATTTAGCTCAAGCCGTCGGCGATTATAGGAAAAATTTGATAAATTTTAATTAAAGCGTGGAAGCGAGTAGGAAGTCCGTTCAGCAATTTGGTAAACGATGGGTTGTGCGGATTTCCTGAATTGCGTGCCTGGCATGAACTTCATTCCAGATGCCATTGTTGATGAAAAGCTCAATATATTTATTACACATCGTGAAAATGTCAAATCTAACGGACGATCAATCTGCAGCTGGATGAAAATAAAACGTGCATTGGAGGCAAATAATTATTGCACGATCTGACCTTCGTCATTAGATCATGGATGTTGATTATACAAGTACATGTATATGGACGTTCCACCTAGGCAAAAAATAATTTAATAAACGCTACATGTAGCTGATACCATTTTTGAAATTAGGCCTAGTTCGGGCGTGACAGCTGAATTTTCAAGTTCAAAGAAAGTGAGTGGCTGGCATTTGCCGCAGTGATAGTAATTTATGTTGGAGGAAATTTGCGGAAAATATTGAAACCCACGATTCTGGAGGAACTCAGTTTAGGAAAATGAAAGTTAAGGTCACGATTTCATTTTAGGCGTGGCGTTATAGCAGGACAAAAGTTTTCAAAAGTAATTGGGAACGAATTAAGGAACAATCAAGCTTCATTTTTTACAAAAAAAGAACGCATGCAATCTCGATATTTTATTCTGTGGATTTTCCGGCTACTTTTTCTCAGAATTTTTCATAAAGGCCCTATAGTGATTTCAATGCGAGGAAAGCGTTCTTTCATCGTATCAGCACTTATTATTCGGGCTAATTTTTTTGTTTCCCCAATCTGGTTTCCCCAAAATGCAAACTAGGAATAGTTAATTACATCGAGTTCTGAATTACAGAATAGATTTCCGTGGAATTGCCTTAATTTACATGTATGTCTGGTGCCTAAGTTTATCTGAGCAACATCTGTTGAGGTGGCTAACAGCGTCACTTTTGGACTACATGTATTTTTTCTAACAAATCTTTCAAGGGAAAGGACACGAGGAAAATTTGAAGGTCAAAGAGGTCAAGCAGTTTTCACGTGGCACATACAGAGTTTCCCAAAGCTTATGTAACAAAATCCCCTGACTTTCCCAGGTTTAAAATTGTCCTCTGCCGTTTTAGTTTTCCCATCGACCAATATAAAGTACATGTAAAATCAACCAGCCTTTTACCTGGACGATAAATATTGAATTAGTATAATCAAGGAATTCCCGCAACCTCAAAGTATTAATACACTGTTAATTTGGTTTCTTAATCAGGACTACTCAGATGCTCGGAATTTATTTTTCATTTTGCAAATTTCGATATTGTCATAATGTAGCCAAATAGAAGGAACCAATTTGCCATAATTAGCCATATAGGGGTTTTCTTCCTAGGGCAAAGAGCAAATTCACCCAAAAACCACAGTACACGCTACTGTATAATCGATATACGAAGTATCTTTTTAGTAGGAAATTCCGACTTTTTGAAAAAAAAATTAAAAATTCCCCTGACTTTCTCATGTTACCCAGTCAGTTACAAATCCCCTGACTTTCCCAGAATTCCCAGGTTCTGTGGGGACCCTTTTGTAAACATACAACTTAATGACATTGCAAGCTAACGAATATGGTCGCTAGATGGCGTTGCTCGAGAATGTTGTAGGCTATTCAAATGTAGTAGTCATCTGACTGGTAAGGTCACAGCTGATCGAATCTTTCCATCTGCCCATCGATGGACACGCACGTGCACATGATTGTTTTTAACCTTGATTCTACGTCAAATGAGGTCACAGCCCTATGACCTATTGGACAATACCTGACACCGATGATTTCACATTGACCCACTGAGGTCACAGATAAGAAACCTAAAACTATTCTTTGCCGCATCATGTGGCAGGGCATCTCAAATGAAAAGATTATCAACATGAGATGAAGTCGGGTATTAATTGCAACCTTAAGCAACGCAATTGATGGAGCAACGTTGTGATGGAAAATTTCCCTATGGGATATTAACATATAAAAAAACTTGCAATTAATCCTGCCGTCACAGAAGTGACCTCACTGACCTTTTTTTAAGTTCTTTGATTTTTTGGTTTCCTTCTTAGAATTCTCCTTGGACTTGACGCTGCCATCGGCATTGGATCCAGCGGATGACCCCGCGTTGCTCTGACCTTCGTCCAGACTGCTGCTACTGCTGCTGGTGAACATGATCCTCTCGGCCATCCTTGACCGTTAATGACGTAGCATGGACACAAGCTCAAAACTCTGAAAAGCAAATAAAAAACGAGACTAAAATTAATGCCACCAACATTACAGAACATCTGACGATAAATAGGTTTGAATGTCAATCAAGAATACAAGTACAATCACAATCACCGCAACAAGTACATGTACTAGCTGCATGTGACCTCTGGTATGAATGATGAGAAACCCGAGGTCGAATTCCCACCGAAGAGGAATAAGTTTTTTCATGAATTAAACATCATTGTTACAAGTAAATTATCAAAAAGTTCGATATGTTGGCGCCTTGCTGGTACTGTCCAAATTTATTAATGAAATGCCGGAATGAACGAATGTACACGTCGTTGAAGGGGTTCACAATAGAATTAAAAGGTTTTTCGGTTAAGTGATGGGGTAAAACTATTTTTAATATAGAGGGAGTGGGTCAACAAATGTTTAATAATTATGGAAATAAATGACATTGAAAGCGCCATGAAAATGACAGGCAAATTATGTTCTCCTAACATTGCAAAAACGATTCCACATTGCTATTAAATTTATGTCAGCTTTTTTGAAAATGGTTACAGGGTTTTTCAAATTTCCTGATGGCATTTGAAATGGCATTTTCAAATTTGCTGATTTTTTCTAACTTTTAAAACAAATTTCCCTAACTACCTTGGTCATTGAAAATGCAAAATTATTACATGTCAATGAAAGGAATGCTAGATTTATTTCTTATTGTATATAAGCTGGAGATAGAACAAATTGTCAGACGGAAACAGCCAATTTAGATTAGTTTTCTTAATTTCTGTTACAGAATTGTTTGTGTTCGCTTGATTTTTGGGCTAACCAATAAATATCTATGCAAAATTTCTTGAATTTTCCTCGCTTTTTAAAAGTAAATTAATTTTCGCTGACTTTCCAGACCGTTTCAATTCTCCTGACTTTCCAGGCCTGGGCCCAGGTCAGTAGCCCATGATCAAGTGTTTTGAATCAATCAAAATATCCTACAAACACTTAAGACACCAATAAAAATTCTCGCGAATGCTTGCCATTAAAAAAAATCGCAATGCATGCTTTTTCATTTTTCCTCGATTTAAAAACGTAAAAATATACGAAATCGTGAAAATACATGTAAATTATTCTGGTATTCATAAGTCTTTAAACACCCTTTAATACAGGCAGGTAAAACCAGTGTAGGCCTACATTGAAGGTGACGCCTCTGGCTACGTGAAAATCCAGTTCTCTTCACTGTAGCTTTACTTATATGTCAGATGGCACACTGCAGGATTTCGTGGATCACACATTAGTTTGCAAACGATTTTCGTTGAAATAGCAACTGCATTGCGAATGGAGGTTCCGGTCATGCGCGCAACCACTATATACAAGTCCACATGTAATTATGCATTAGCGATGCTTTTTTATTTCCTCATGCGCTGGCTTTTAACCCTTTCATTATCTAAAACGAGGTCGATTACACAAAAAAGTCTGTCAAAATCGTCTGAGAACAAGCCCACGTCACTAGATTTACACGAAAATTGCTCCTCGCTTCGTTTCTGCAGACGGAAAATCAACGTCAAGCACTTCAAAACTGGTAGCTGCACACAGAACCTCATTTCTGAAAGTTTCAGCTCAAATGCCCAATAAGATGAGAAAATTTAAGATTATTTCCATACTAAATAACGCTGAAAATATGGTCGACCAGACCATGTCACGCAGTCGTAAAATCCTACCAGCAGCGATAAAAGCATCAGTTTTTTGTTGCTGCAAAGAGTAATCAAAATCTGGAGCCATACACGCATTTCCCAGATGGCCAGGAAACGCCAAAATGGCCAGTTGGACACTGGTCATAAAAACATGGCAAAGAGTTGGACGAACCTAGCAATGTGCTCTTGAATACTTTTTCACAAATATTCAATTCAATTCAACTCAGTACTCTACAACCAGTAAGCGAATAACGGGTGATGAGGGGTGTACTCCATCAACCCATTTATCATCTCCAATAATCCATGTGAAGTAGCTAAGCTTATAACAGGGTGGCAAACACATTCAAAGTTTTGAAGTTTAAGACCTTTTATGACCTTTTGGAGAAAAATTAAGAATAATTTCACAAATTTTTCAAACAGTAAAAGTTTTAGAATGCAGTGTTTCAACCTATTCACCTTTGCAGCATGTTAAAATACAGTATTAAAAGAACAAATGTGATATCAAACCGCACCTGCACCAAGGTAAAGGAAGTGTACTGTATAACTTAGTACAGGAAGTCTGACAACAAAAATATACAGAGCGTTTTAGAACTTTAATATGAAGTACTTTTTAGGACTTAGCACTTGTTTGCCACCCTGGAAGATGCCTGCCATTTAAAATACTCCATGTGAAGTAGCTACAATGTCCCATGACAGGGCAATGGCCATTGTTTGAGAAATCAGTCAAATAGTCCTCGTCGAGTAGCCAACGATGCTATATTTGCGCGTTCATGTTGCTCAACTTTATATTGCTACACACAGTGACGCCATCTGCTGGCAACACAGTCTACACGGTCAGCTGTACATGGTAACCCATGGACTGAGGTAGGGGGTTAATGCACCACGCGCTCTGAAATTAGACCCACAGCCCCAAATTCAAGCTGGGAATGCAAAAACAAGGTTCATTAAAACGAGACTAATAAACCAAATGAATTAACAATAGACCGAACCAATAAAAAAGGACATTTGGTGAATTTTCTCAACCCAATTTTACAGTAGGCGTTTGTTCCTTACCGTACCCAATTTTTCACGCCCGTGCTAGGCTAGATACAGCTGTATATCTAGTCGTTATGATCCTTTACTGTTTTTTATGTATACATGTACTTTCTAAATCTGGAACCAACGGGGGAAACGTTAAATCCAGCAAAACTCGTTAATCCGAAAGTAGGCCGAATCTCCAGGAAATATTAAGATCCCTTCACAACAAGAAGAAATGGAGATACTTATCCCTTTTTAGAAAGACTGCTAAACGTTAGAACGAGGACAGATAACGTTCACTTTCCCCATAATTGGAAAACAGAGGGATTAATTGCGCTCTTGAGAAATTAAAGGCCAGTAATAAAATGCTCAGCGAATTCGCTCCTTTACCCCACCCTTTGCTCTACCAAACCCTTTCGTTCCTTCCGCGAAGTAGTCCACAGCTCTTCATTTTCCAATATTCTGACTGGTGTTCCAGTTAACCCTTGATTTATGACTTACACGCTCGAAAAATACAATAAACTTACATCGTAAAGCTTTCGAATTGATAAATTTAACTTAAATTGCGCCAGAGGAAAAAAAAAAAATACAATCACGAATTGAAAATCTCATTAATTTCAATAAAGATCTTCAAAACGTCATCTAGGAGTACTCAAAACTACATGTACGTAGGCGTATATTATGAACGAATGCAGTGCTGCGATAAGTCACATGGCACAAATTCATTAATGTCGCATCCCAAGAATAATAATTATAATAATTATTATTAATGATAATTATAGTACGTATCTGGTTAAGAGTGCTTAATTTCACTCTGCCCTCTATCGGTATTATAGAGACGATTTATTTGTCTGCACCTGCAAAAGAATATTGTCCCCACAAAAAATTAGCTATACTACTTCCTATTATGAAATACATTACGTCTTAGTGACTTAAATATTTTCCGTTATAAATTCATCATAATTTAAAAAAACGTTCATGTACAGTGTACCTAGAAAATGACACATTTAATAATTGCGATAAAATACGAACTTAAAATTCGAAAAATTAAAAATCGTAAGTGCCAGAATTCCAATCAGGTTGCGTGCAAACCTGGTTTTCACTAGAAATTGTAGCAGGCGTATACAATCGAGCACGCTTGACTTGATACGTACTATACATGTAGGTCTTGTCTGTTTCTTATATTTAATCAGTTAAATATTAACTTACTATGGAGTATTATTAATTCAAATTAGAATCCGAAGAATTGGAACAAAAAGTTCTAGAATTCCGCGTGAAAAACTTCCAAGAAGGGCACGCATTGTCATTTTGTGTGCGCAAAATGCACGTGCTCTACAGGAAGTGATGTCAAAAATCTGCTATAGATAGCGTTAGAAAACTAAAGGAGTATTTACCGTTCGATTTCAATGGCTGTCCTTCACCTCTAGAGATCGAATTGCGGTTTTGCAGTACTCGAAATTACTGTCTCCGAAAGTCACAAATTGTTAAGTCCTGATACGAAAAGCACGTTATGAAGCGAGAATGTGCATGGCCAAGACTAGGAGAGGAATCAGCGCTGGCTTCTCGTCACTTTCTCCTTGGCTCGGTAGTCTACTTAAAATTCGGCTGGTGCTCGATGCGCCAGCGGCGTCAACCACATGAAAAATGATTTCAAGGCACGAATGAATCCGAATTATATCGAATGAGAGATTCGTACGTCACGATCACGTGAAAGTGCGTCGAGATGAAGAAAAAAAGCAACAACGTACGAAACGAAATAAAAAGTGACGAGAAGCATCAATGAAAATCAACGAGCAAAGATTAAACTACTGGCGGGGGCAATTCCCAAAGTCATACGCATTTTTTTTATTTTGACATTTACATGTACTACACATGCATATGTATGTTAGCAATGCCAAGCCGACGCCATGACATTCTGAATTATCAATACGCCAAATTTAATGAAACTATGGTAGCAAGCGTTCGAATGGAATTCCGGCACGTGCGATTTCAAATTTTGTACCCACATTTTGATCTTTTCTCGCAACTCATTTTCTAGATGACATTTTCAACTTCCCTGACATTCCAGGTTTTAATACAAATTTCCCTGACCACCCTGGCCATTAAAAATGCAAAAATGTGACGTGCCATTGTAAGGAATGTTATATTTATTGATTATCATATACATGTATAAACAGGAGACAGAACACAAATGTTCACTAGAAAACAGTAAATTTAGATTAGTTTTCTTAATTTTTTTTACAGAATTCCTTGTCATCTCCTGACTTTTGTGCTAACCAATAACTAGCTATGCACAATCTAATATTGATTTGTTGAATTTCCCTGACTTAAAAGTATACGATCGATTTTCCCTGACTTTTCCAGATCTATAGAAACCCTGAAAATTATGATGAATTTTATAAGTTAAAACACTCAACTTATCCTAGCCAAATTTTTAGGGGAACTATTATGCAGCTATAGACAAGTACAGTACTCTGTCCTCTCATACATGTACTAGTACATACACAAACGATTTACCAGTTTTCTACAGTTGCATAACATAAGAATATACATGTAATTCCCTCAAAATATGACTAGGATTCTTCATATTATGAGACTATTGAGCGTTTGAAGTTATGCCTAAATTTGTGCAAAATTCAACATCGAACTTGCTAGAATTCCAATTCGGGCATAGTTTCCATTAGAAATTATAGAGACTGCGTAGTCTGCGTATTAATAAAATCCAATATCAAACAAGTGATGAGGTTCAAATCGTCCAACAGAGAGCTGTGAAAAGTCAACTATTAACCTGACACGTACTGCAAGTCGACGTTTTAAACTTGTTTCGATTGAAAATGTTGACAGCGTGCATTAATAACAATCACGTGCGATCAACTGCGAACAAATAGATTCGTCCTCAGTGTTTTAAGATACAAATGGGCGAAAGTGTGACGTCACGATGAAAGTAAAGACGCTGACGCAGCGTTAGTATTTTATTCTATTCATATTGAGGCACCCAAGGCCGATTATTGTCATAAGGGCTGTGAAATGAGGATCCATTAAGGGTGATCCATTAATCGCGTCTGCCATCTGTCCACACTAGAGGTCAGGTCATCAATGCTGTTTAGAAAACATTGGGTTAAAATCCATCATTTGTCATCCAGTTTTGCAAAAACGGTTTGTTTTAAAATTATTTTTCTTTCTCATATCATTTGCTTCATTCTTTCTTTTATGGGCGCTCATTCATAATTTCTGATGATCTGATTTTTGGAAATCCACTGTACATGTAATGGACTCCGGTCACTTATCGAAGGGCCCCTGCCGAGATTGGCGACAAAGGGATGTGCCCGAAGAGACATATCTACGAATTTTAATGAAATGATGATACATGTATTTGAAGGCGTGATAATGGGCTACGAAGATTGTGCCATTAGCAGTGTGCAGGGTCAAGTGTCAGTCTTGACGCAATGCATCCACGAATTGAGCTTCATTCAAAAACAACAACAACAACCCACCATTTCCGTACAATCAATTAACTTTGCTTTCATAATATACGGTATGGCGTCATCATTTATAAGTGAGAACAGAAAGTACACGTTTCGTGACTTCGAGAATGACCAAAAAGCAAATTACGACCAATAATTATCTGAAAGTACCAAAAAACAAAAAAAATTGGGAACGAAACAATGCTTCACAAATTAGCTGATGTCGTTGATGTATAACACGTGATGCATTTCCAAGCACTTCCTATTGTATACATGTAAATGCAAATCACAGGGCAAGCTATTTCCTGATTCTTATTAGATCAACTCCAGAAAGTTTTAGGAAACGAAAATGAGGTGAAGGCCACTTATTGCATCAAATGTATACATTTCCTCAAAAGCCAACCTTATCGAAAGTATGGACAAAACGTTTTATACGATTTAATGATATAACTATATCACTTAACCAAAACAATCGATTAATTGCGGCATTGAATGATTTAATGCATAAATTCTCGCCATTGCTGTTAGTTATTTTAAAGGCATTCTCGCCCCATTTGCAAGCATTTCTAATTTCCCATTCGTTTAATATACATGTACATTACAGTAATTGCAGTGTGTCATCGAACCATATACAGTATACATGTACATGTTCAAGTACATGTAAGAAGCAAGTCATTGTGAACAGTTTCTGTGTACGACAATCTGAGGACATTTTTACCAACCATATTTAGTGGATTTTGAGGGACGGGCTAAATTAATACCGATCCTGGTTGATTATTTAGCCATTTACTAAGAAATTTTCACTAAGTCGTTGCTATACATATCAGTGTGGGAAAGGAGGGTGGCCTCTCCGTCCCAAGACAGGTCATAACCCCCATTCGGGGAATGGAGAGCACAAAGGGTTTAGCATCTTCCATGCCAAGATTTTCTTATCTTAAGGCGACCGTTTATAGCGATGATAAAGTCACTAATAAACCCATCATCGTTGGATAAACTCATTTTACGGTTTTCCTGGAACAGATAAAAAGCTCGAACTGATAGCAATTTGGCGCAAGACGAATTGCAAATTAAAACTTAAGAGCTATTCTGGATTACAGAGGTCACGACCTCAACCCTGGATTTTTTTAAAGATGTGGTCACGCGCTCAATCTTATCGATGTAAATAAACATCACCCTCTATAATACTCTTCCTCCCCCTGGCACCCTCTTCCGAACTTTGACCTACATGCTCAGACATGTACTTTTTCTTATAATTAAAAAGTGTAAATAAATAAGGCAATCGTCCCAGCCATGCGCAAAAAACAGATTGGGAATCTTTTGGAAAAAGCACGCGAATTGACGAAGAACACGTGACCCACTAGTCTTCTAAAAAAATCAGGTCAGCACAAGTGCAGGCGATGCTATTTCGTATGAAACTATGCATTATAAACGAGCTAGGCCTAAATAAGGCAAGGAATGAAATGGACCCTTTCCAAAATCTAGACAACGCATTTCCGCTGCATTAAATCTGGCTGGGTTAACAGATGCAGAAAATGCGTTGTAGATGGCGCTGGCATCTAGGGGTTCGATTATGCAGTATCCCATACCCTGTGTAGAGGTCTCTAACCCTTGGGTGAATGAAGCATCCTCTGACGGAAGATGGATCAGTACAAATCAGCATCAAATTCGCAGTGATATCACCGCAAATTTACTGATATGTGATGGTATTAGTAGAACTTTAGTGATATCAATGGTTATTACCAGTACAGATGTACAAATTTTGTCAAACAGCCATATTTAAATATTGACGATAAATATTGGAAAACCAGGTTAAATGGATTTACTTGGAAAAAGTCAGGGACATTCAACTAATTAAAAACATTTTACATACATGTAGCTACATGTAGTTGTTGGTTAACACAAAAATCAAGGGAAGACAAGCTATTCCGTGGAAAAAAGGTAATCTAAATTCGCTGATGAGTGTTCTACATTATTTCCTGTTTAGCTACATGTATAACAAGCAATACATATAGCATTCCTTACATTGGCATATGTCATATTTTCGCATTTTCAGTGCCAGGGTGGTCAGGGGAATTTATTTCAAAACCTGGAAAAGTCAGGGAAGTTGAAAATTAATCTCTGGGGGAACCCTCCGAGACCTTGTGCAAAACGTTGTGGAAAATCTGTATATTCTTGACTAACTCTTCAACAATAGAGTCAATGTCAAACGAAAATCTATACTTTTAAGACAATTACCAAGATCCTACATGTATTAAAGATGCCAAGGCTCCCTGAATGAGGTTCAGATAGTAAGTTTCTAAAGTTTACGCAAATTTGGAACGACCAAACAAGTTGACCTTATACAGGTGCGTAATATGTCAAAGAATTGCATCAGTTTAAGACATCTTGAAAACAAATTCCCGACCTCCCCATGTATTTTATGCCCTTTCGTTTTCATTTTGTATTGCCAAAAAAATGCACACTTAACACTAACAAGTCTCAGACTTTTCCAAAATGTCACGAGATTCCTATACGATTTCTCAAAAATGTACTACTTGTACATGTCACGTATTCGGGTTTCTTATTTATGGTTATTCCCCCGAGGTCGTGGACTAACGACAGCAGGGCATCTTGCCACAAATTGCATCATCCTACACGACTAATAAAAAACATGGAGTAGATAAAGGGTTGCAAGGTCGATAGCTCTTTATATCAACAAATCTAAACCTCAAACCAGCAATCGTTGAATTTCTTAAGATGTCAGGCTGTTTGAACTGACCCGTTTCGAGTCTAGGATTTCAGCTGTCCACATCAGTGACCACGCCACCAGATTTTCAAATGCTGGCCAGTTAACAAAGTTTTATCCCAAATGTCGAAAAAGGCCTCATTGCAAAATAGATGTTGCAGCATTGCAGCATCGAGCAGAAACAGTTTTTAAGCAAGCAGGGGTGTCGAAAAAAACGTCAACAAAAGTTGGCCAATTTCGACTTCCTACAGTGTACATGTAGCCCAGTCTTGCCCTTTCGTGGCGCCCCGTGTTCGACCCAGAACTGTAACGTAATCGAATTAAAGCGAATCGAGGATATACTATTGCGCCAATTAAGCAGGCATAATATCGCTCAGAAACTAGCATTACATAAACATTTTGAGCAAAAAAATAAGCTCAAAGCAGTTTCTTCCGGTTCATCGTATTACGTCCTAATCAGTTGATTTTTTCCTTCTTTTCATTTAGTTCAAATGCGGTTTAAACTCGCCGTCGTTAAACAGCTAGCGGTCAAAGGGTAAGCATTGCATCAGATCTGAAGCACCCTTTCACATCGTGACATCAATTAGACTATCATTACCATAATACGGTTTAACGAGCGTGCGAAGTTAGTGGACAAGTCAAAAAGGTGGCATTGGCGCCGGGGCAAACAACCGTTATTACGTAACTCGTTGAGCAATTTTTGTCCAACACAAATTAAGGGTCCAACTTATTAACCACAACTTTATGCCTGGAAATCAACTTTTCAGGAGCTGAGAAAACAACGATATTGTTTGAATAAATTAATTTTAGTACAAAAAGCAATGGGTTCAGACGTTGTACATGTACAACATTGAAGTTAAATTAATAAAAAAGAACAATACTTCAAAAAAAATATTTGGATTGTTAGAATTATTTACGAAAGTATACGTGTAAGTGTCACGATTTGTGCGAAGTTGTATCTGTCAAATTTATTGCACCCCCAATACAGGTTCATCCAAAATCAGGACCCTACAAGCAGGGCCTTATTCCACAAAGGGATGGAGTTGCATTTGTGAAGGTATACAGTTTACGTACAAGTGTTCATGTTCCACAAGAAATATTCAGCACTTCTGTGTCGCATTGATGTTCCATTTCATTTCATTTGACATTGGGTATGGGATCTCCTTCATTTTGACATCAAAGTTTTGAAAACTCCTTCTGAAGTTGTTTTACAAAACACTTACTCTGTTTCATGGACTCAACTATGAGTAACCATGCTAATTTCCACCCTAGCAAAGTTTTCTTTAGTGAATTTTATCATCATACCTTGAATATCTGCAGTCTTTAGAACTGCATTACAGAATGTGCCTAGCTGCACCATAGACAATATGAGAAAGTGGGCTTCTCCTAATGGCTCGTAGGCTGGGAGTGATTGCCTGGCGATTAGGGGCAGTAAAACAGAAATTGCGGTTTTAGGTTAGTTTAGGTCCCCCAATCACGTCATGGCCACTATGACAGATGTACATGTAGGGAACATACCATGTACTAAGCTAAAACCATTTTTATAACGTTATATGGTTTAGCACCCTTTAAATGTTGGAGTGAGGTCATCTTGAGTAGCTAATGGATTCCTCGCTTGAAGAGCAGCGCCCTCTAGCACCCAAACGACTAGGTGTTCCATGATTTCGCCCCCTAGGTCTAATTCATCTATTGCAGAGATGACCAGAAGAGATAAATTCAAAGTTGCTCACTCATCCTCACCATTCACTAGCTGCCCCCTGCGTTGGCATAGATGGGTCATCCTGCCAAAGATGACCCCAAAGCACCTTGTAAGACAGAACGCCACCTGCCAAGGTGGAAACTTGTTCAGAAAATAAAAAATGGAGCACGAAGATAAGAATGGACATGATTCAGGAAGCCAACGAGGTGGTTGGGGGACCAGTTACCTCACTTCCACCCTTCAGGTCTTACCTGGAGTCAGCACTAAACATTAGGTAACAGAGCTCGCCAAAATTGGCTCAAACCACAGAATTCAGGACCAATTTGCATAGTCCCAGTTGGGAAACCAGATTTCCTTCAAATCACCTATTTGTGGGGGTCGTCCATAATTTAAACCCCTGTCCTGGCCAAATCTGGTGACCGATTTGGCAGCACCTAAAACCCTCCCAATAAAGTAAAATTCGTTCCACTTAAAAGCTGATGTTATCGAAAAAAAAATTAACGATTTTTTACAAGTAAATACTGAAATAACTTCAAATGGAATGAGAATGAAACAACTGCTTCATGCACGATACTTAAGTCCAATAAAAAAAAAACTACTTTAAACAGAATGAATTATTCTACAGTAATATTTAAAAAAATATATTCACAATTGTGAGAATTGGAATGAGGATAAAACAACCGCTACAAACGGAATGAATAATTCGCTTGTAATATTAAAGAGAAATATTCACAATTGTGAAAATTGGAATGAGAAGGAAACTGCTTCACGTTACTTAAGCCCAATAAATAAAACAACCTGAATGAATTATTTTCCTATGATATTTTTTAAATTATTCACAGTTGTGAGAACGAGCAGTATCTTTCAAGATCTTACTATTGCACTTACATGTATATCCATGTAATTATGACAGCTCCAATTGTCGATAATTACTGTTTATTATAGGGTGACTTGGTATAACCACGATTTTGAAATTTCCCATGACAAATTGATAAAAAATAATGCTCCTATTCTGTGGGAAAATTATCAGATTAACAGACCCCAACTTTTCAATAGCGGCAATTAAAACAGATCCGCTTTCATTTCGTCTGAATTTAGATTCCCGGCGATTCAATACGGCAGAAAGCTCCAAGGAAATTAAACAGAAAATTGCGTACAATTGAATTCAGAATTTCTTATCCTCATAAGTTTGTTTCTTGCAACTTGTTTTAAAATTCTAAGACCTCAATCTCTATGATATCCTGTTCAACACGAGTTTAAGTATGAAATACGCCTAATTTAGTCGGAAGGTTTCATGAACTTGCAAAAAATTCAGACGGAAAATGGGGAAACGACGCGACGTCAATTAACCAAATTAAACTTTTTAAAAAACGTCACCACAAAAAAATTGGTAAAGAGCAGCCCGAAGGAGGTTTCATCGACCGAATATAAATAATTCCAGGCAATTAATAAATTGCCCCGCCTCATAAAACTTGATATTGTAAACTATTTCTGGCCTACAATTTCAGTTAAATGGGCATTTCATCGAATTCTATAAATAATGAAACTGGTCAATGGATGTCAGCAAGCTTGAGGACAGTAAACTTAGTAAAATCAGCAATTCAAACATTAAAAATATTGCCATAACAGAGCCGTCATTTGGATCAATTTCATAAAAATCGACAATAAACACAAGCAGTCCATAAGTGGAGGACTCCAATAAGCAGGGTCAACACTCGCTCCAAAACTTATTGGCGACTGAATGAATCCAAATTTTTTTTGCGTTAAGTTGTAATCTGATTAATGTCCCCATTGCCCGTCGATGGCAATGTCATCCATTGCTGGAAATTCGAAACCACATAATTTGAATAAAATTATTCCCATAGCATATGTTTTATTAGTTATTTCACCATATCTTATGATGAGGAGAGTTGTACATGAGTTACTCTAAACAATTTTCCAAATAATTTCCAAGCTTTGAAATTTTGGACAGACTTATTGGAGTTCTCCGATTACTGAAAATATTGTATTATTTGTTGAAAAAAAGTACATTCATCATTCATCATTGTCAATTCATTTTAAATGAACAAAACTGTGCATTTTTTGTGTGATAAGGTCTATTTCCACATTCAATTAATCCAATCTGCTCTCCATGGACAACTTTTTCATTCGTTGTTTCCACATTCAATGAATCAAATCTGCTCTCCATCTCATGGACAACTTTCCCTCATTCTTTCAACCTTTTGGATATCATTTTTAACTTTTTAGGAATATTTAGGATTTTTTAGGACATATAGAAGGACTGTTTCTATTACCTTTTGGGACTTGTTTGCAAAACTGTATACGATGCAAAATGAGCAATCTCCATGAGCCATTCTTATTACGACAATGGCTGCGTTTTCTTAGCCTATTTTCGCAGAATCAAAACTTCTTAAGGCCGATGAATAAGTAGCCTTAGGCCTAGGCCAACTCGAAATTGAAACCCATTATTAAACATGGCGCTACGTCACCGCCCCTCGTCCTTATTAATCGCACATTAGAGAATTCCCGGAACGCACAATGCCTCATAATAAACCGATGCCCAAGAATTTGCGATCAACGTCTAAATTACATATCAGCAGATCCTGTTCGTTCAATCTCCGATGTCATATTCGAAGAATAATTAGCGGATCAGAAATAATCGGAATTGAGGGCGAGGCGGTTCCTCTTGCAGCCCATACCAACAACGGGTTGGAACAGAACAAATATGCATTGTTATCCTATTACCACAAATTTGATGCAAGGTATTCATATGTACATTATACCATCGCAATTCTTCGATCAAGTGAGAAATATGCAACAGGACGTGTCAGAAATATTTCCACCGCCATATTGTTGTTACCGAAAACGGTTGTCAGATGGCAAGAATCGAGTTTGTGTTGCTTTGCTTTCGACCATTTCTCTTGACGTCATTCAAAAATTAAATTTCTAACTGCTTCCTTACTTCTCATACATCCCTATAAAATTGTATACAGTAAAAACAAATGATGAGATTCAAAACGGTTAACCTGACACTACAATAGTATAGTGCATTAAGAACTAAGACCACCATTATTAACCGTATTTTGAAGACGCAGGATACATCTAACCTTACCAACGTTAGGAAACATTGGATCATCATAAAAAAAACATAATTACATGTGCAAAACTTCACCCAAACACATAAGAAATACACTAAAACTAATTTTTGACTTAAGAAAACATAAGACTACTATTAAAATACATACGTAACAAGTGAGCAATAACTCACTGAAGCCCCATTTTTCACAATAACCTCAAATTTTTTATAAAACAATTTTGGGCTAACTGATATTCCTATCCATCCATGATTGCCTTTTGACTTCAATGACATTACCAAATGACTTGTTCCTTGCAAGAAACCTCGTTTTTTGTTTGGTTTAAATTTGGGCTTCTTGATGACCATTCAAAAAATTTAATTAAAAAATGTTGACCAATGCATTTGTTAGTTGCCCATGAGCTATGGTGCAATATCTTGTAAAATTTCCTATTTGGACCACCTTGTAGCACATACAGTACATATCGTGATGAACATTGGGTTTTTGGCCCTACAGTGCATACTCATTAGTCAAATTATGTTTGTAATATTGTTCAAGACTGATCCTTGCATCAACAGCATAATTTGGTCGAAATGGGGGTGAGAATTCAAGGGTTTCGTGCACAGCGAGTTAAGTTTAAAAAAAAAAATTAAAGAATTCGATCAACGAGCAGTAAAAATGTGGGCCACAACAGTCAGACCAGTCACTGAAATGTGATTTCCGGGTACCAGTTGGTCGTTACAGCAGGATTTAGGCGCCAGTGATTTGCGAGTTTTAGTTCTAGTCGAGAAAAGACGAGGGCGTGGGGGTAGAGGGGTACGAAGTTGGTTACCAACATGGGGATAGTTCGGACGAGGGCGTGAATTGCGGGAAACGAAATTTGTGACCTTGCCCTTGCATATTCCAACAGCTTTGGGAAACTATACATTATTTTTGAGGCGTTCAACTATTACGTCCTCATCTTAGGGGGGCATGGGACGGAGAGTTGACCAAATGGCGAGTAATTGTTATTTCCTGAAACACGGGGGTAAAAACCAACATTTGATCAAGTTTTGTCAAAAAATTTCACCTGCAAATGTGTTAGAAATGTGTTCTAAAACGCGTTATGTCGGATCTAATTTGTACACAAATTTGGCTAACCTACGGAACATGCCCTGCTGCTGCCCCGCCATAGACACTAAGAGAAAGTGGGTTTCTCCTACGGCTCGTAGGCTGGCAGTGATTGCCTGGCGGTTAGGGGCAGCTAAGGCAGAAATGACATTTTTTAGCTTAGTTTAGGATACATCAGGTCATGACAAACAATAAAACCCAAAAAAAACAAGAAAAACAAAAAAGGAACAAAAAACAATTTGAAAAAACCAAAAAGTGTAAATTGCCACAGCTAGGATAGGTGTCATTCTTGTCTGCTAGACAAGAAGGGTTGAAATGCATACATGCACATTTGGAGCATATTCTGTAATATATCCATAAATTCTGCTTGAATCTAATTCTTTCATTCAATAACCATAACTCTGGGTGGGGGTAAAAATGAATACGATTACTGATATGTGTAGGGGATGTCTAAAATAGTGATTTTTGATGATACAATACTTGAACGTCTCCTGAGTCATCTAGTTATGCCAGGTAGACGAGGGGGGGGGGGACTTGTAAGCTAAATTTTTTGACGCTGCCTTGGTTCTTTGCGGGACAAAAGCACAAAACCTTCAAGAGCGTTTGCATGACACAGATGACATCATGTTGCACGTTCTAGGTTGGCCTTAAAACGTTTCATAGAGTTCGTCATCGTCAGTTTCATCAAAAGATAACTGGCTTTGCAAGTTCACCTTTAAATTCACTCCAAAAGCTTGCTACATGCATACATGTATGATATCGAATGCGTGACACTAAGGTGACCAGCCAAGGCGAGGAATGACGTCATTGTGGGAAACTGCGCTCGTTTCGGGGTTAATGGGACTCCGACAGGAAAACCAGGCACACTGGTCGAGACCTATTTAATTGGTCATTTCCAATATAACTACCAGCGGAGCAAATTGACAATGGCGAACCCGAATAATCCATAGCATTAGCGTAGTTAGAAGAACAGCAAATGGGAGTGGACAGAGGCAGGTCGTTGATGAACGGTCAATTAAAAACGAGGCAATCGACACCCACCGATATTTTAATTTCCACCATGCATTCATGCGGACAATAAATTCACATGCATTATTAAATAGGAGGGGATCAATGACGACCTAACAACGATTCCTTAAAACTAACAAAATTAATTGCTTCCCTCTTCGAATAAACTAGGACTTCCTCATTACAAAAATTAATTTTAAACTAACTTTAGATACTAGGAAGAAATTTTGGAGAAAGTTACTGTAGAAGAACTAGCTTTATTTCATGTACACTCGTACATGTACCTCTCTTTCCGGCCTAGATAGCTTCTCTGAAAGTTGGCCGTAAAGCGCAATGCCGTATAACGATTCATGTTTAAATTAAATACAATTAAATTAAATTAATACAATTGTAACGCTTATTTCCATTACATTTTAAAAATGCATGTACATGTACTGTATACAATGCAAAAATTACAATCTTGAAGATTAGTTCTAATTAGTTTGCAGGTTTGCATAGCATACTATATATAACTACTGTATATCCGTATTTTTGGATGATCCTGGTTTAAAAATTGATTGAAATTCTGTTGTTTTGTCATGTCTTTGCTTACTTTGAAGTTCTTTGTAGAATTTTAAAACTGCGTTCTTCATCAGGATCAACTTGAAGAACGCAGTATTAAGTTTATCGAGTTAAAAAGAAGCAAAACAACAAAAGACAATACGGACTGTGACCTTGGGTGGATTTCTACAGTCGAAATCTCTTCAAAATTAGATTTTTTTGTGATTTTGTATCATGATAAACTGTACCAAAAAGCACATTGAGGTTTTCCCAGCAAGGCCTGCATGGACGCCATTTTCGATTCTAGCGGTTACAGCGCCACCTGCTGGTACTACCTGTGAACCAAATGTACGAAATAAGCTTGTCGAGGAGATCTACCGTTTTCCAAAACGTGCATGGTCCTTGCAACTCAAAAACAGTTTTTTTAAATAAGTTTTTATATTGTGGGTGAAACTATGATCACCCTGTAATTCCGATATCAACAAATTTAAGTCAACAAAATCTCAAAAGAGTCAATGGGTAGGAAGAGCACCCTTAATTCACTCAATCTACTCCTGACCTTGAGCAAATACTCTTCGGTTTCTGGCATCAACTGACGACTGCTTCACATGTCTAATAATAATTAGTTGTTAACTACTGGAATTTCTCACAGGCCCTCTGCGACATGGTATGGAATTTAACGCCATTTAAGGGATAATGAACATGCACTTGCTTTGCATTGAAATCTCAAGATTTCTGTTAAGAAGGTTATCGTTAAGGTCCCCTGACATTTATTTAATTAGGAATATGCAGAGTCCCATTAAAATAAACGCTATAAACTACGCGTTAACGAATTTAACCTTTTCTGCTAGATTAAATTCCACCTTGAAAATGGAAACGATAAGATAGCCATGGACATCCACTATAAAATGAAATTTCTAATTCAGCAATGAATGTCGTCCTTGATAATAACGATAAAAATGTTGTCTCGTGCATGCGGTTCACTTTCTTCCATTTTTTTTTTTTGACCAAAAAAACTTACTACAGACTGACATTACAAAAGGGCCTGGACAAATGGCCTTTTAAAGTATGCGAGTCTTTGAAATAGCCAAACGACAATGGTTAAAACAATACAGAGAAATTAATGGAAAACGTAATAGTGATTCAGAGCTGACTAGTCACTGACTCATATCTATTACCGAATTTATGTTCGATTTTATTACTGATCAAACTTTCTGTATGCAGATTGTTAAACAAGTCAGAGCACCATATTCGTGTTATCCAGTAAGTTCAGAGTATTTTGTCACATTTTTGGTCATGGAAGTCATGAAATTTGCATCAGGGTCATAATTTTTGCCTTTGGTCGATTCACAAAATGAAAACTTGGCTTAAAGTTAGTCATTTGTCATCCAGTTTCGCAAAAGAATTTCCCCTAGCGTTTTTTTGACCAATGATCCTGTCATCACTGTTGTATATAATGTTTCTGAAAATCACTTTAGTGATAACAAAACTAACGACACCATATTCTAACAGACATTGAACAGTTTTTGAGGTCATGAAAATGTCACTGAAAAGTCATGGAATTTGCAATGCTAAATCTAGTACATATCGACATCCTGAAACACAGGGATAGCCAAGACTACATTCAATTTTTACCTGGTTCTTACTTTCAACGCTGTTTCTCGTTGTTACGTTAGTATTTCGACCCTTTCACAACCATGATGGGAACTTTGAACTTTGGGATCAAACTGCCCAAAAGTTTAAAATTACCGACATAACAAAGCACATTAAAGGGTTATTTGAAGTTTCAAGTGGCTAAATCTTGCTCGTAAACATCAGGATCTGCTTCGTCTTCCTGAACACTGTCTCGCAATGGGGGTATTTAGATTTTCACTTGAATAATAACCAGGCAACATTAACGAATACCCAGAATTGAATAATCACGACCGCATGATTTACAAGTGGCCTTTAAACGCCTAAGTGAACTTCTGGGTCATCCAGAATATTCACATTGAGCAACTTGCAAGTGTAAATTACCCAAGACTGAGAATCAAACCTTTTCGGTTGTCTCGTGGTCAGTTTTTGTAATAAAAAAATGTTCGGTATCCAAAATTGCATTTGGACGAAACCGAGCATAGCCTTCGTGATTTGGGTGGTCCATACCCCATCGAAATGTCAGTGACCAACAATCTGGTTCCGCCCTATACGGCCAGCATTGCCCGTTTGTCGAATTGGACGTGAATAAACTCGCATTTGGCCCACAATTTCCTATAGTTTTTTTCTGGCAACGTACCCTGTGCAAGTTTGGTATTAAACCAGAAATGCAATTCTGAGAAACTGGCTGATCCGCCAGACCAGTTGACCTAGTAAGTCCACAGAAGGTAATGAATGATAATAGCATGCTCGTTGCTGCAGCCTCTTGTCCTACAAGCCCGAGATGGGATGAAGAAAAAAATGAATAAATCAAATGCGGCTTACCTCGACCCGCAACTTACAGATGCAGATTGTGGGAATTTAAATATTTTCGTATTAACTTTTTCCCCTTTCAGAAATCCACAACGACGAAGGTTCCTCTTAGCACAAAAACCGATTCGAACGAACTGGCCACCAGGAACTAATAATCCAAACTTGTTTTTGTTTGTTCGCTGTTTTTAAATTCAGTAATCACCGGTTGCCTTCGGCTAAAAATCCAAACGAAAAAAAAGGCGAACAATTCGAGGGACGGGAAGCGATCAACCTCTCCCTGCGAAAGCTCTTCGAACACTGAAATTCCGAACGAGCATCCCCGTCATTTTCTAAACCTGTTTCTAGAATCGCGTCACGTGACCCCAGCGCCTCTGACGTCACGATGCACCCGCCACCTGTCGGAGGTGGAGCGCTCTCACCTGTTGCAGAGAAGGTCGACCGCAAGTTGCACCAAACTTTCAATAGCGTAATCGCCAATTAAAGCGAATGTACCTAATATGCCCGCAGAAAAAATGAGCGTGCTTTGGCTTTTTAAAATTAATTAAGGCAACAGTAAGCTAGGTGTTCTACAGTACGTATCAGGTTAAGATTGCTCAATTTCACTGCGCCCTCTATCGGCACTATAGAGACGATTTACTTCTTGTTAATTGCTGCGTTAAAACACTCAGAGAGGTGCTGCATTCTAAGTTATAAATTCTTATTAAAAAAAAACTTGCATATAGTACGTATCAGGTTAAGAGTGCTACATTTCACTCTGCCCTCTAGTGGACGTTTCCGAACGCTTTATATAGGAATGTATTAATGCGCCAACTTGCCTGCTAAGCTGATAGCATATGCCCAATTGGAATTCTGGAGTCTTCGGTTTTGAATTCTAGGTAAGTTTTGAAATAATGATGGATTTGTATAAAAAATAATAATAATGAAGAAGCTTAATCAATTTTTTAGGGAGACATTTTCTTCTGCTTGTGTAGACATGTAGTAAGTCGACTAATTCCGATACAGGGCAGAGTGAAATAGAACACTTATCACACGCATCAAAATTGTGATAGTTGTGATAAAATAGAAAAAAAATTGCAAAATTAAAAGTCGCAGGTGTCAGAAGTCCAATTCTGGCGGGTGCTAACTGGTTTTCATTGCAAATAATAATAGGCGCATTAATACATTCTTATATCAAACAAGTGATGGGGTTCAAACGTCAACCAGAGAGCAGTGAAACTGAGCACTCTTAACCTGGGTATTAACCCGGTATGTATCCACCTTGGGCGCCAAACCCAGTGAAGGGTTCTAGGTTAGGTTAGGTTGTGCTTTGTTTAAGCACCTAACCTAATTATTTTTTGTATTTTCTGTAGAAATAAATGTTTCAGTGTATTAACTGCTTAAACAAAGAATTAGTCAAGGTGGACACATACCGGGTTAATACCCTTAACCTGATACGTATTTTTTTATAAGTGTTGGATTTCACCTTAAAACATTGAGGCCCTCGATCCTGAGTCCAACAATTATGAAAAGTCAGCAGCTGACCGCTTAAGTTCTTGCCAATTTCAAAATTCAGTCGTATTTAAATACACGTTAAAATATAAATATGAAAATAATAGTAGTATACTGTTGTAACCAGTACGAGGGCATGCTACAATTTTAAAATAAAACGCTCAATTATTTCAATTTCTCGGTATTTTGAGTTCAGCACAGCGACAACACCCGGATAACAGCCGAAACATAAATCTAAATATTTAATAACTACCAATTTTCGTTGGCTCGGTTTCCAGGTCGATTTAGATCATTCATTTATCAATATTCCTTCTTTTTTTCCAAAGAGGTACACTGTATGAACACGAACGAAAATAATGCACTACAAGGTGTTATGAGGACATTCCCTCATTTGGCGCCCCTGCTGCTAAAACAATAGGCCAAGTTACAAATGAGGTCAATCTGTGCCCCCTCCCCACCCCATGGTCGGCAAATATTGAATCTGGCAGGCATTCTAAATAAATCCCATGCATTATACAGATTTTACTTCCCATAAAGCTCGCGAAAATGCCAATGGAAGGAGTACATAGCACCTCTGACACTTGTGCGATTTTGTCACTAGGGGCAGTGTAAACATCCGTGGCAAACCATCAAAAGCCATAAATCTATTTGAACACATTAAATGCTGCTTATCTCCCAGTAAGGGGCATCATTGTGTAAATTAAACCTCCTTGATATATGGAGTACAAAAGTGGGGAACACATATACACCAGGAGTCAGCACTGTCGTTTATCATTTTTTGGGGAAGCATAAATTCTAAAAAGTCATTAATAAAACTCCGATTAAAATAAAAAAAACAGAAGTAAAAAGGGGACAGATTTCAAGAGGAGGTCATAAATCTAAATATGCGTACAATTTTCAACGCCAAAAAAGGAGAATTTGACCTGGTCTCAAAACGACCGTTTCGGACCACAGCTTTTGCAGAAAAATCAATTCGAACGTACTCTGTACATGTAGGTGGCAAACATTCTAACGCAGTTCATGGGAAAACTAAGAATTTGAGCCGGTTTACTCAACTGGGATGGAAATCATTTACAAAACCACATTAAACTACCAATACGTAGCTACGACTCACCTTAAAATAAGAAAAAAATACACAAGCATGCAGGGTTCCTCCAGAGGTGACATTTTCAACTGCTGACATTTCCAAGTTTTAAAACAAATTTCCCTGACCACCCTGGCCATTAAAACGCAAAAATAGCTCATACCGGTACCCTTGGAAGGAAAGCTACAGTATATTTATTGCTTATGTTGTATAAACGGGAGATCGAACACAAATTTTCACAAAGAAACAGTAGCAAATTTAGATTAGTTTTTAAAAAATTTCACACAAATTGTTGAATTTCCCTGAATTTTTCATAGTAAATCAATTTTCGCTGACTGTTCCAGGCAGTTTGAATTTCCTTGACTTATCCTGGCAATTTCAATTTCCCAGACTTTTCCAGGTTTTCCAGATGTGGATTTTGGAGGATTTCTACGCAATCCCCCAAACATGGAAACCTGGCAGGCAGCGCCATCTAGAAACTCGCTTTGCTTTTCATCTCTTAATTTTTGTGCTAACCAATAAGTAGCCTGTTCAATTTCATTGCCTTTTCCAGGTTTTCCAGGTCTGGGGAAACCGATAAGTCAAATGGTCCAGTTTTCTACGCAATATAGTGCCATTCAGGTAGCGTCATCTAGAAATTCGCTTTCCCTTCCATAGAAAGTAAAATAGGGAGATTTCAGGAACATCAATAGAGTATTTAAATGCAAAATACAAAAAGTTGTTCTTTATTGAAATGGGTCAGTGATGGTATGTGTATCGCAGCGTGTTTCCATTTGTTCTACGGCAGTGTCCGAGTACAATGGAATGCCACGGGATGCATATTAATGAAGCAAATGCACAGCAACGAACATAAAATAAAACCGAAAATCCACTTTCGGAGATAACCAGGATATCGAAAGGTGAATTAAGCAGTCTTTCCTCGGTATTGGTTTGCCCGTCCTCTTTTGTGTGCACGATGTTTCGGAATTTTGGGCATGACAAAAAAAATTGGGGGAAAAACTGACATGACGATGAAAACTGTCCAAAAATCACTGTCAAGCAAATTCCCCCAAAAAATATACTGAAAGGCCGGTTAATGTCCCTGCTGAGCATTAATTTAGCAGGGTGCAATTTTAAATTAAAAGACAGGCATGGTGTGCGCTCATTAGGGGTGCTGCGCCAAGGTGCCTGACATCAATTAACCAGTAATTACGAAATAAAAGAGGCGATTAAATGCATTAAAGTCGGAGCCAAAACAAACTGGTGCATGTTTTATTGCGCAGATCGCAATTTCGCGAATTTATTAGAGCAGCTCACCCTCCATATAAAAGCTACAGTATGCGTGCATTATGACTTTCAAAATATCCGAACAGGTCTTCGTATACCACAAAATTCATGCACGCAATTGCCGGCAATATTTCAAAATTCATAGATGATCCAGCTCAATGTCCTGCTCAACTTTCGCAAAATACTGGCTTGACTTGAGCAAAATTTAAAAAATAGATCTGAAATGATGAATTTTAGCTACAGAATAGTCCCTGCTCCAATTGACCGCAAATGTACAAGTAAACCCTCTTCCCTCAGTTCTGTCATCATTTGGTTAACCCCACCTTCATAAGATAATGACATAATACTTGAACGTCCTCTTACCTGATTTCACCGTACATTTTTAGTAACAAAATTCCCCGACTTTCCCAAGTTTCCCATATTAAAAATTGAATTTTCCCCTGACCTTTGGTTTTCCCATCGAGCAATATAAAAATAAAAGAACCTGCCACAGTGCCACTACTAGGACGATAACATCACACAACATCAAAGTACATGTATTGATGCACTCTTTAATTTGTATTTCTTTAATTTGGCAAATTTTGATATTGTCATAATAAAGCCTAGAGGGACCCAGTCTGCCATATTGGAGTTTTCTTTTAACATGGTGCATGCCATAACCTACTGTATATGAAAATCAATGTACATGTACCTTCTGGTTTGAAATTATAATTAAAAGTTAGGAAATCCCCTGACTTTCTCAGGTTTTCCCGTACAGGTTCTGTGGGAACCCTGTTGCTAGCTCTTCCAGTAAATGTAATGTAATGGGGAAATGTTTTCGTCCCTTACACGTTTTGAAGATTTTGTTGCAAGTAGGGTTAAAGGTTCTTAAAAACGTTAATTTTAAATATAGCTCTAGGTGTTGAGTTCTGAGCGTGCTTTTCTCGGAAACTTCCCTTAATTTATTCATCGAAAGAAAAAAAACAAACGTGATTTTCTGTCGAAATCGAGCGACGTGCGTTGAAATTTCAACAATCTCCTTATCACGTACTGAGTTCGTCCAGTCTATTTTAAGAGAAATTAAATCTGCGAATTTTTGAGCACTTAAATTACCCATGCAGGGACAATGTCCTGGCTTTCCCGCTATGTACCGAAGCTACGTTTTCCCCCCTTCGAAGTTTCAAAACCAAGACTCAAGTTTCGATTCTTGGAAACCCCAAATGTAGATGTCAGCCAATTAAATTCATTTTTCCATAAAACTTTTCCTCCATTACGACCTCGAAAGAAACAAACACCTTTCTCCAAGTCCTTACACTTGTACAGCATGTCATCGACGCTTTTTGAAAACAAACAAGCGCATGCATCAAAGCAAAACTCCTTAGTATCGGAGCCCGTGATTTAGGCCTACAATCAGCGCCATAAGGGTTAGGAACAGTGATAGAAACAAAAGAGATACAGACTGTATAATGCGACATGATTCCTCAAGCCTTGACTTAATATTAAAGCCGAGGGGTTAGCAACTTATGAAGTAAGGTACGTGTGCAATGTTCATATTGGTTGTTGGCTGAAGTCCCCCTGAAGTCATTGAAGGCTAGGATACACCGGGCTAGGACACGTGAGTCCAGCCTCGTTCACAGACGTACTGCAGACTTCAAGGATTTTGTCAGACTTCGGTCTTCAGCCTGACTTCAAAGGCTTCGAGGTCTTCAGCCTGACTTCAAAGGCTTCGAGGTCTTCAGCCTGACTTCAAAGGCTTCGAGGTCTTCAGCCTGACTTCA